>JAOXJP010112061.1:0-14087 GCA_025762735.1 Platanus orientalis
ATATATATATATATATATATATATATATATATATATATATATATATATATATATATATATATATATATATATATTAGTTTTTTGTCCAATGTATATTGCTCTATTTTTTTATTTGCTCAATTTGCAGAAGCTTTGCTTTACCATAAACATATTCAATGTTTGTAGTTTGTCCTCTCTCTCTCTCTATTTATCTCCCTCCACTAGGGCTCGATTTCTAGTGTTTGGTCTTACATATAAGTGCAGTGGCATCAAATAACGAACAATGAAGCTCTAATATAAATGGATCTGTTGATATCCACATGTCCTTTTACTGAGGCCAAGTAGAGGATTGAAGATCCTTCTGAGTTCAATGCTTAGAAATATTCTAGATTTTGACTCAAGATCATTCTCACCAAATATGATGGTGTATTGGACTGCGAGTACCTTTACACCCATCAGATGGTCCCATGGCGCCTAGGTCTTTAGCAAAATGAACCTTACACAACACTGAGAGAGGGTCAAGAAGCTAGGTGCCAGTAGGGGGCCGGCCTCAAGCTCTCCGATGGTCAAGTCAGACGATAAGGAGATGTAGAAGAGAGGATTTCTAAATTAGGGTTTCTGTTATCTCATACCTGAAAAGTGAGTCATTACCAATACTTATAGGCTTGAGTACTGGCGTATCAAATGAGATCTCACCTGTCACTTTCCCCCACATTCTTCGCCACGTCTCCCCCTACCCTCTCTGTCATTTTCTCAGTATGTCAAGCTAGCTATAGAGAATATTCCCTTGATAACGGTTTACGGGTTGTCCTTATCTTTAAGCAAGGAAGGCGGGGTCTTTATCTTTTTTATTGTAGGGGATTTCTAGATACTGGGCATCTCGTGGCTGTGACTAGTTGTTTGGTGTCGAGTGGTCCAAGCAACATCCTAGGGATATTTTCAGATTACTCGGGGTGTTGGGTGCCGAAGGGTGGAGTAAGTAACTTAATGTTCCCAGATTGTGTGTAAGTACCTAGTAGTCAGACATCTTGCCAATGGTCTCAATATTCTTTGGGTCGGGGGATCTCTGAAAGTTCTCTAGGTTGATCTCCTCGGGAGTTCTTTGGGTCAATTTCTTTAAAGCAAGGACTTGATTGGTTTATTAGGGTTGGTTTATAGGGGCCTTGGTATCTTTCCCCATCAGTTGCCACCCTCATTCCCAAGTTCAGGGTTACATGGCTCGAGAATGCGAATTGTTTGTGACCGTTACTGTTCGCTTCAACACTTGCGACATGCCATTTTACTTATTAAGGTGACATTGACTAGGGATATATGCTAATGATGGTCTCATATTCAATGGACTTTAGTAATTGAGGGGGCGTGTTGGTATCAATTATGGGTCATGTCAAGCATCGTGTCTCTTCGGATCCCTATGTCATCAGACGGTCGTATTTAAACCTCCTCAAGACTTCAAGATTGGTGTGTCACCTCATTTCTTGGGTTGATTTCTCTACCCCGTAGATGCGTGACACACGTAGGGTTGAGAATACTCAAGGTTGCCTATAAATATCTCTCCTGAAACAAGGTTGGGCTTTTCCATCTCTATTTTCTATATCTCGCACCTCTTATCTTCGTTTTGGGTGATTTCTGGCAGTTCTTTTCCACATTTGGTTGTTGTTGATTCTGGCACCTATTAGACTTCTAGGTTGTTAGTCTTCATCGTCTCTGGCGTCCTTCTTATTTCCAGGCGCCTGTTTCTCATTCAGGTATTTGGTTTTTGTTTAGTAGTTTGAACTTCGTTCTTTTTTTTTCTATCGCCTTTTAGATGTAGTTATGTTAGCTTGCCCATTTACTTCCCCCATTTTTTTCGACATCTTTGTTTGTTGTTTTTTATTTTTTCTTTCCCGTAAATCTCTATCCAATGGTGTCCAAGGACACCATTGACTGAATGGTCGATGGAACTAACAACTTGTCAAAGGTCCGACAGAACCCTGTGGAGTAGGCCACTGAGCCGGCTCCATCTAATGCCCAAGAGCATACAGGGGAGATTGCTCCTGAGCAAGATTTCACTGCCGCCAGCTATGCTTCCTAGTTAGGGGTACAAACCTTAACTCGGTTTCATTTTACTTTTCTCATTCTCGAGAGGGTCGTCCTTTCTGCCCTTGGAAACGCCTGGGCCTTCGAGGCCCCTGCCGACAGTATAGCGTTTTATGAGTAGGCCTTCATGGTAGGTTTTTAGTTCCCTCATTTTTTAGAGAACTGCTATTCTACCTTGGATTGGCACCAGGGAAACTGATGCCCAATGCCTAGAGGATAGCTATAGGATGCATGATCCTATGAGAGTTAACATTCAAGGGATAACCCACCTTACTCTCAATGAGTTCTTTTACTGTTACTACTCGAAGGAGCAGGAGCCGGGGTGGTTTTCTTTTGCTAGCCAGGACCTAACTATGACCTTGGTAACTGGGCTCCCGAGCTTCAACAGTGGGTGGAGGAGCCGATATTTTTTCATTTTCGGTGAAGGTTGGGAGTATCCCCTGAGGGAAGTCCCCCTTATAAAGTTTAACCACGCCTAGGCATCGGCCATCAGCCCCATAAGTGAGTCATGATTTGCCATTTACTACACTTCATTCCTATTTTTTTAGATCTCATCATTTACTCTATTGTCTTATGCGATTTTTTTTGTGTCAGTTTCAGAGGTAGATGAGTTATCCCCCGAGGAGGAGGCTTGCATGCAAGACATTGTGTTCTACACGTCCCACGCCTTCCTTAATTTGGTCACTCCCAAGCGACTCCACTAGTGTGGGTTTGGCCTTAACCCGGGTAACTCACCATTCCTTTCTTTTTTTTTTGTTTCTTTCTTGCCCCCCTTGTCTCTTGTCTCTTACCCTTATTTCTTTTTTGTCAGTTTCTTACCTCAAGTCAACTTTTTCTTGCAACAATGAGGACAAACAAAAAGTTTATGGCTTAGACCCAGGAGGCTAGGGAGTGGCCATGTCCTCGAAGAAGAGAGAGATGCATCTTATCCTTGGGGGGCCTTCCGATTCTCAAGCCCCCAAGGTCGCCCCTGAGGCAACAGTAGCCCGACTAGTCCAACCAACACCTCCCCTGGCTCCCGATGCCACTATTCAAATGGTGGATCTGGAGAAGGAAACTACTGGGTCTCCTCTAGCCCTTGCCATTGAGGGCGAAGTAGTAGTTTCCCACTAGATCGCTCTTGCCACCAAGGTGCCCCTCCCGCCATTGACAATTGTGGAGGCTTATGTTTCTTGGATGATGCCATCTTTCGATGTGGCCAATGCTCGGGTGCTCTCTTCCTCTACCCCAGAGAGGGGTAAGTCTTTATTTGGGCCCTCATCTTAGTTGTCAAAGCCGAGCCCTGGGGCCGACTATTGAAAGTTCGGTTTTATCATAAAGGGGGGTGAATAGGATTTCTAAAAATTCTTTTAAATGAACCCCACTAAAAATTCCAATTTTAAGAGTTATTATAGTTCTTGGAATTTAAGGCACTTCAAAAAATATAATTCAACTATTGTAATTAAGAGTGCTATACAATGGAAAATCTTATTTTTAATCTTTCAATTAATTTAAGTCTGTAGTTAGTTGCACATATGAAAGATCATGTAAAAGATGCAATACATGCCATGTAAAGATAGAGAGAAGAGACAATTCACACCACAAGCCAACACACAACACAATATTTATAGTGGTTCGGCACTTGGGCCTACATCCACTCTCAAAGCTCACTATGGAGCAACTAAATTTTATTTATATTGAATTACATTACAATTAAGGTTAAAATTATAAAACCTACTATTTGTAAAAGCAAACTCTACTCCCAGTGTCTCCGACGGGAGTGGTCTACACCCGGTATCTTTGGCAGGTATGGTCTACTCTACCAGTGTCTTTGACGGTAGTGTTATGTCTACACTCAATGTCTTCGACGGGTGCTAAGGTCTCAAGACCTCACAAGGCTTGTGTATTGCTTGATGCATATGAAAGTTGTTGCTCCTTTTTTGAGCTAGTGTGCCAATGGGTTCCACCAGGCTTCCAAGAGTGCCTCTTTGCTTTTTGGAGCTTCTTCACAAGGGTTTACTTAAGAGTAAACCCTTCACTTTACTTCCCTCTTCTTGTTCTTCAAATGTAGAGTACTAGGGAAGCACTTAAATGATTCCTTGATCTTCAATGAATGCTCATTAGGTGAGCCTTTGGTAGTTGGGAGGTGTAAATGCCTTGGCTCCTTCAAATCTCTCTTCTCTTTTATGTTCAATGTGATATTGTGTGTTAGAGAGCTAATTTGAGCCTCTTATACTTATAGGGGACAAGCACAACCGTGCACCTTTGAATATGGCATCTACCCTAATGGTCAAAAAATCTCAGACGTTAAAATGCTATATTTTTTAAATTTCTGTGATGGTGAATTGATCTGGCTATGTCGGATTGATCCACATGGATCAATCTGGCATCCTCAGATTGATCCGATGTCTCAGTCTGAGACACCCGAGCTAGCGGATCGATCTGCTAAGTGCCGATTGATTTGACACCCGCGAATCGATCTTACTCCCCTGTTTTTCTGCCATTTTATCTCAAATTGATTCCCAACCTCTATGGGTCTATGCCAAAGGCATGGGAATGATCCATTAGCCTTTGTAAGGGACTTAAGGTCTCTTTAACCTATGTCTAACATTGTGCTTACCCTTAGATACCTTTACAAATCTTCATTGAGCTTGATGAAGGTTGAGTCTTCAAGTCTTTGGACCTTGGCAACTTGGTGATGGATCTATCATTGGCTTCAAGTGCTTGTGCTTGTCTTCCTTCTTATGAACCAAGAACACTTGATGATTCTAGACATGACTAAGATATGCAATATGCTCATGACATGCCTAATCTACCACTCCATATATTTTACAATTTATGGAATTGACAATTTACATTAACAATCTCCCCCTTTGGAAATTCTAGGACAAAACATAATGAAATACATGGATGAAGTACAATAAATATATGTAATGAATTTACAGACTCCATGAAAATGCAAGAGTTATATATTTACACAAATAAGACTAAATGATGTGTCTTAAAGTCTTGAACTCCCCCCTTGATGTGTGCTTGGGCTTTTAGTTCAAGTTCTTTGCTTAAATGCTTGGCCTCACAACCTGAAATCACATTTGACAGACAATACCTCTCTCAAGCCAATATAATATACTCAAATGGAAATGAATTAAACAAAAATATATCCAAGCAAGCATATAAAAGATCCAATAAGAATGATGTGTACATTAGTTCATTGCATTAAAAAAAATTTAGGTTTAAATTTTCAAATTAGCTCCCCCTAAATGCATTACTTTACTCCCCCTATATCAATGCTCATATAGCATTCTCTCCCCCTATATCCATGATATCTATTATATTTTCTCCCCCTTTTTGTCATGAAATTGGCAAATAGAAATAAGGATAGCAAATGTATGAGATATAGACAAAAATGCATCTTCCATTAATATACTAAAATCCCATATATATATATATATATATATCGAGGATTACAAAATGTGAGGGAAATACAAAAAAAAGATGGATGTACAAAATAGATCATTCATCCTCACAATCACTTGTCTCCATCCTCATCCTCATCCTCGTCACTCTGTGTCTGTAGATCGAGCGGGACACTGAGATGGTGAGGGAGCTGGGGAGTCACGGCATGCTCCAATCTCTTAACACAAATCTTAATACTGTTAAGCTTGTTAGCCATCTTCTCCAAATGGCTGATGATGCGCCTAGACAACTCCTTGAGACCTCGCAAGGTCTCTCGCACAAATGTAGGCAACCGGGGTTTGCCCTGTAGGGTAATTGGAACTAGAGGAGGAGGAGCAGCTAGCTCTGCTTGTGGTGGTGGAGCTGGTGTGGCAGCTATGGATGGAGCCTTTGATTGTACTGGAGGTGTTGGTGTTGCAACCCCAAAAGATCCTGCTTCAGAAGATGCAATCTTCCTCTTCTTCTAGTGTGTGCCCTCATGAAGCATTCGACTAATCGTTGACTAATCAATCTCAGCACCCTGCTTCAGGGTGGTGGCATCCTTGAGGAATGATACCCCACAAACCTCTAGAAGGTGTGTAATCATCACACCATAAGGTAAGAACCTTAAAGCACTGGAGTTTCGCACCTTAAAGATGATCATGTGGCACATAATAGCTGCGATGTTGACCTCCTTCTTCATAAGGAAGGAGTAAATGACATGCACCATTAGGTCTGGCATGTCATTGTGTGTGGTAGGTAATAGGTTGTAGGTGAAAATGAGATTTAACAACTACACCTCGAGCAGGCACTCAGTGGACTGAAGCTTCCCAAACCATGTTGTGCCCTCACGACCAAAGACCTCTGAGATTGCTGCCTTGTCTAGCTCCTTGGGAGGGAATGTCACTACTTGGCCAATATGCCTGGCTATCTTAAGCACAGTGGATAGTGAAGATAGATCAATATCCATCTAAACTCCATAGACCTCTGTGTGAAAGGTGAGGTCGTCGAGGTTAGAGTCATGGATGTTTGACAAAAACACCCAAATTGCCTCCTCTTAAACAATCCCTTTAATTGTCATAAGGGATTTTCATCCTCTAGACATGAGCTCATAACCTACAAGTGTGTTGAAGAAGGTCTTCTCGTGGACATGGTGCTCTACCGTTGTCGGTCTCTTCAAGAAATAGTGCTTGTAGTTCAAGAGATGGGAGGCATCGAGAAATAGCCCATAATTGACTAGAGGTGGGTGTGAAGGCTTTTAAACTGACATCTTTGAGGTAGCAAGGGCTTTTCCTTTGTAGGCATTCCTTTTTGGTGGAGTCATTGGAATGATGGAATAAGA
Organism: Platanus orientalis; assembly: GCA_025762735.1. Lineage (NCBI taxonomy): Eukaryota > Viridiplantae > Streptophyta > Magnoliopsida > Proteales > Platanaceae > Platanus > Platanus orientalis. The sequence goes on from JAOXJP010112061.1 coordinate 6,812, forward strand.
TATTTGGGAATGAAAAAAAAAACTCAAGGGAGAACTAAGGGAGAAGAGTAAGCAAGGGAAAATGAGAAGGAATAAAAAGATTTCCCTTTTTAATCCAACTGACGGTTCATTTCCCACTGGAACCATCATGTCAGATCGATCCGGCTATGCTAGATGGATCTGGGCAGAATGATCCGGTGGGATCCAGATCGATTCGGATGTGCTAAAAATGCTCAATTTTTCCTAAATTGATTAATTTTTGCCTCTTCACTTCATCATCATTTAATGCTCAAATCTCACACATCCCAATTGCACTCCTCAAGTGCATGAACCTTTTCGAATCAAGTGGCTTTATGAATATATTGGCCAATTGGTTCTTAGTTTCAACAAACTCAAGGGAAATCACACCTTCTTCTACTAGATCTCGAATGAAGTGATGCCTAATGTCTATATGTTTAGTGTGAGAATGTTGAACCGGGTTCTTTAAGATTTGAATAGCACTCTTGTTGTCTACGAGCAATTCCATCACTGATTACTTGAGACAATAGTCTTTCATCATTTTCTTCATCCATAAAAGTTGAGTGCATCCACTTCATGTCATAATGTATTCGGCCTCAACCATTGATAGAGATATAGAGTATTGTTTCTTGTTGTGCCAAGATACAAGGCAATTTTCGACATAAAAGCACCCTCCACTTGTGTTTTTCCTATCGTCTACATTTTCGGCCCAGTCTACATCTGAGTAACTGGCTATGACACTATTGGTATCAAATAGATACCCTAGTTCATAATTTAGAGTCCCACAAATGTATCTAATAATTTAGCTCACCCTCCACTTGTGATGCTTGGTCGGTCTCTCTATCATTATCATTTTCTAGTCTCTTTCTGCACGAATCTGCCTCACGTGTAACCTTCTTGCTAAGTTGAACTCTCCTCCCCCGGTAAACCCACCAGCTATTACCTAATCTCCCCTATAGGTTGTTTCGACCTTTTCTCTTCTCGAATAGGAGGGTCTCAGCGGGTGTCTTCACACCTAACTAGGGGCCGCCCTACAACAAATCTCTATAATCACCCTTGTTGGTTAGGTGTGTCTATCTGTTCCTTCAAGTTGAAACAGTCGTTCATGTTGTGGCCGTGATCCCGATGAAAGAGATAGTACTTGTTGCGATTTCTCTTTTCTGGTGGAGCCAGATTCTCTCTGGCCATTTGAAGCTCGGATCATCTTTAAGATGTAGAAACACCTGCTCTACGGGTACGTTGAGGGGTGTGTAGTTCTAAAACTTTCTTAGGGGGAGATTAATTCGGGGTCTAACCCTGCAGTTATCGTTGCCTTCCCTCACCCGTCTACCACTTTCCTCCCGAGTGACTTGTTGTTCTCTTTTCCTCTTGTCCGGCTGCGAGCTAGGCATTGGTGGGGGGCCGGCCTCTAGCTCTTCGATGGTCAAGTCAGACTATAGGGGGATGTAGAAGAGAGGATTTCCAAATTAGGGTTTATGTAATCTTATACCTGAAAAGCAAGTCGTTACCTATACTTATAGGCTTGAGTAGTGGCGTATCAAATGAGATCTCGCATGTCGCTTTCCCTCACGTTCTTCACCACATCTCCCCTTGCCCTCTGTGTCATTTTCTCAGTATGGTAGGCCAGCTGTAAAAAACATTCTCTCCTAATAACGGTTTCCAGGTTGTGCTTATCTTTAAGCAAGGAAGGTGAGGTCTTTATCTTTTTTTTATTGTTAGGGATTTCTGGATACAAGGTGCCTCGAGGTTGTGACTAGTCATTTGGTGTCGAGTGATCCATGCAACATCTTGGGGATATTTCCGGATTACTCGGGGTGTTGGGTGCCGAAGGGTGGAGTAAGTAATTCGATGTTCCCAGGCTGTGTCTAAATATCCAGTAGTCCGACGTCTCGCCTATGGTCTCGATATTCTTTAGGTTGGGGGATCTCCGAAGGTTCTTTAGGTTGGTCTCCTTGGGAGTTCTTTGGGCCAATTTTTTTAGAGTCATGATTTGGCTGGTTTATCAGGGTCGGTTTATAGGGTCTTTGGTATCTTTCCCTATCAAAATCAACATCCCCAAGCCGATATGCTTTGTCCATAGGAGTCTCTATTCAAGAACGTAAAATCCAAGAAAATTTTAGGGTTTTATTTGCTTGATATTCCATTATCCACATGCTTCCTTCTTTATCTTGTCTTCATTGTCATTTTTGCTGGGTCTTCTTTATGACCTATCCCATGCTTCCAAAGGTAGCACAGTAGGTGAAGGGCCTATTAAAGAATTTAATGCAAGATGCCATGATCTTGTTCGAACTACAAACAACCATGGCTTGATAAAACAAAAGGCAACACCTAGATCAAAAACTAACCCTTCACCACACCCCTGAGGTAGTGAAATTCAAAATACTGGAAAGGAACGAATCCTTGCTCTTGTTGTCAATACTATAGATTCACATTGTATTTAACACTATATTAGCAAAGACCTTACTTTTAACTTCATTTTCTCATGAAATCATGTCTTGCTAACTGCGATATAGGGCACACTGGTTGGGCTAGTTGGTGTATGTGGGCCATGTATAGCGGATTTAGTGTTGCCACACGTTGGATGACAAGATTACAATGAAGAACTAGATAGATGCCTTCTTTAAGTAAGGATATCCTGATATCCTATGTTAATTGTTTTTCTTGTTATTTCATTTTCATCCCTATACTATCTAGGTCCTTTACGTAATTGCATAATACCCTTGATGCTACTTCTCTTCCTCTCTCTAAACTAACCCTTCTTCATGTCTTACCTTATAAAAGTAATTAATAGCCATGTAAATATAATAAGGGTCCTCGTATTACAATACACCGGTTGGGTTATGTGTTACAAGGCTAGTAGAAGTTTGGGTACTTATAGCTTACCACATGTCTAATGTTCAAAAGGATCAAAACCCTCACCTCAAATCCTATTTTTCATGCATGCAGTAAACATCTCAAGGTTGACTATTTTCGATACATTCATACGATTGACCAAGTTGCAGATATCTTCACCAAAGATCGATCTTTCCACGATTCAATTTTAGCATTTACATCACAAATTAATTGTCTTCTCATGACCCATTAGCTTGTGGGAGTGTTATAGAAACACTACAAGAAAAAAGAGCAAAAAATTAGATATTGAAGCAAAAAGTACTTTTGCTGTCAACTTTTTAGTTGATGCAGCCTGATGTAGTAAGTTGTGTCGTAAAAAGTCTTTACATCAACTTAGCAAGCTGTTGAGAAAAAGAAGGCTTTTTGGCAGCGACGAAAATTTTTTGCAAAAACTTTACGCCAAAAAGAGCCTTTTACAACAGCTCTAGTTGATGCAAAAAGATTATTCTTTGCGGCAACTATAGTTGATGTGAAAAAATTGATTTTTTGCAACAACTATAGTTGACGTGAAAAGTTTGATTTTTTGGTTGACATGAAAATGTATTTTTTTGTGACAATTTAGTTGATGTGAAAAAGGTTTTTTGCAGCAATGCGAAAAAGTATTTTTTTTGCAAAAAAAAAAACACCTTTCTAATTTCAATTTTGATTGGGGAATAAAAATGAAACAACAACCACAAATCAACAAAAATATGAATGTTAATATTTTAAAAATTTATTTGATATTACGTAAGATGTAAAAATTTGACATGCTTCTTTAAATTACATTCCACATATTTTCTAGATAAAAACATATACACATTTTTATCTACTGTCCTTATAGAATCTTAACCACATAGAAGCCCCTAATAAGCTAGTGTACCACAACACCATTCACTACAATTGATACATTAGGAGGCAAAGTTCCTGACTTTGTTGCACCATCAACATGGTAATATTTGTGACCAAGCAACTTGGTGACCAATGAGATGAAGAACAGATCGTAAGCATTGGTGAAGAACCCCATGCCGACAATCATAATTGTGGTGAAGTGATACCATTGTGTCTTTGCTACATTGAGGGCATCGAGCACTTGCAATTGTTCTTTGGCCATGGTTATCTACTCAAGCCTTTTTTCTTTCTTCTCAATTGTTTAAAAGTTTTGGAAAGGGGGAGAACTTGAAAGAATTGCGCAGGTGTCAAGCTGTAGAATCTGCATAAAAGACCAAATACCATTTAAAAGAGAAAAAAAGGGAGTGGTGCTGGTGAGGGGTAATCCCATAGCCTAAATCTTAGGGAATGCAACAAACCATTTTATTGAAACACGGGATTTCCACCAACCCATACTTTGAAGATCACAAATTGACTTAATGTAGTGTTAAATGACATTGCATTGATGGTTAGACATACAAAAAACAGGAGAATGGAAACAAGAAAAGTTTATTCATAATTTCAATTAAGGTGACTTATCCTGGGCAAACCAAATGCCAAATCTTTTCACGACTTTGTAGATCTTCTAAATTATGGGGCTTCTAAAGCTACAAGTTCAGTTTCATACCTCTTGCTTCAAAGAACTTTGTACCCCCAGACTTGGGAGATTGCTTCCTCCTGGATTTAACACCGCCCTTTAGTTGTTTCATGTCCTTGTACCATATATAATCTAAAATCAAACTCTTGGACAATACTCACAAAATGATTCTACAAAAAGAAATTTATTTTGAATGAAAATCTTTTTATGGACCTATTTAAAATGATCATTTACTTTAGTAAAAAAACAAATGAATAATAAAGACAAAAGGAACAAAAACATTGTAAGAAGTTTATCAAATTATAAATGTCATGGCTAACCCAAGAGGTAAACAAAAAAGTAGTTAACAAAACAAGCAACAAATGTGAAGAAAGTGTCCTCATACTAGCACTGTAGAATTACTAGGGGTGAAGAGCCAAAGAGAGGGGGTAATCTTACTAGCTTTAGACGATGATAGGTTTCAGGGGAAATATCCAAATTATCCTCCTTGACTCTCTTATCCGAGGCACTGCAATTGCACAAGACCAAACACCAGTCTCAATAAAATGGTCACAGACTTTGGTGAATTATAATTGCATCTCTGCTTATTTCAAAGAGATAAGTGATTCTTGTATAAGAACGAACCAGATGAGATTCATGTTTTTCAGTTGGACCTGCATAATGCATAGGTGATGGGAACATGGCCACAATAGTAGTCTCGGGGTCAAGAACTCCATCTTCTAGAACCTGAAAAGAAACAAAACTTTTAAAGAAAAAATATACATTTCACATAATAGTAACAACCTTGAAAGATCAAAATTATTTAGAATAGTGAAATGGGAGAAATTGTTATTATTGTATTCTAAGTTACTATCCCTCAGTTATAAAGAGACAGAAGAGCTATTATCTTTAACTTGACATATCAAACAAGGAAAAAATCCTAACCGACCAACTTATGCTATTCTTGCAACTCTATTTTTTACTCTTTAAGCTATAGTTCTGAACAATCCTATTGTGTCAGCATTCATCATTCTCAACATATGGACTTACAAACTTTATATGCAATACAATCTGTCAAAGAAGTGTGATGTTCGATTGTTATTTTCTTGTTCAAGTTGATGGAGTGCCTTCGCAACTTATATACCCATCAGTTTTCCCCTTTAGCATACCTATATTATCATCTTTACAAACTGAATTCCAAATGTGTTACATCAAATAGAAGAAGAGAATCAATATGCAATTAAAAAAAAAGTCATTACCTAGTGTTGGTCCCATAATTTAAGGGTGATGGGAGGGGTGGACGAGAAATAGACCTAACCTTTGTCTTGTTGCACAAAGTGGTTGCTCACCGGAGAAGTAGTGTTTCAAAGTGAAAGGGAAAAGTTCATGGGTGATTGTGGAAAAGTGTGGGGCTCAAGATGAATGGGAGCCTAGAGAGGTAAGGACTACTTAAGAAAGGTGCCTTTGTAAAGGACTAATGAAGCAGATGCAGATATTTAAAAGGGGAATAGAATGGGTAAGATGGGAAGACATTTGGCATAGTGCCTCTTAAGAAGAGGTTCTTGGAAATCCATGCTTTGGCTATAGATCCTCAAGTAAAAGTGGGAGACTTTGTAAGCTTTGCTAAAGAAAGAGTGGTTTGGCAGCTAACCTTGAAGAGGGATGCTTTTGATTGAGAAATTCCTTAAGTTATATCTCTTAGGCAGATTGTAAGAGAGCAACTTCGGCTAGATTATGATGATGGAAGACTTTATTTTTTTTTCCTTTTTGATGAATATGATAGAAGACTATAGCTATCAGAGCCTGGAGGTCAGTTTACAATTAAGGCATATTATAATTAGACCGAGTCTACTCAAATCATGAGTTCCTTGAAAGGAGATTGGCTTCTTCCCAATACCTTCTAGGGTGCAATTCTTTGTGTGTACAACAACTTTGGTTAAGATATCGACAATGGACAACTTGATAAATATAAAAAGGTTTGTATCTTACAAATGTTAGCTTGATGTGCTACCAGAGTAGGAAATCCATATCTCACCGGTGACTCAATGCTCATATGCATGGGAGGTATGGTTTGGAATGCTTGGAGATTTTGGGATCAGTTGTGTAAGTCCCCAAAACTGCTTAGCCTCTTATTTGGGTGGAGATCAGCAGCTTTCAGCTCCAGATTAGTAATAGGGGAGATTGACTGTAGATGAGAGAAAATGCATTAGTAGGAAAGACAATGGGGACAAAATTTAGGGTTTCTTTCAGTCAAATTATAGAAAAGACAGAGGAATCAAGCAAAATAAATTTTCTGAACGAGTGAATGATACCCGTTCGTCATTACTTGATGCTTTAGATGGAAAGGCTATCATAGCATATGGTAATGGCCAAACAATCAACCATTTGACAAACATTGGGACAATTTTTTACTCCTGCCACTCATCCATCTTAGCTACACACTAAGATGATATGATAATATTAGAAAAGTTCTAGCTCCAATATTTATTGCTGATTGCTGAGTAGTCTCACATTATTTTAACACATTTGATGAAATCAAGGATAAGCTCCCTCATACTTTATCACTTTTTCATCATCGATTACAATTTGGTTGGAGAAAAACAGATCAAAATTCGGAGGCCTACTTGTCATTTGTTTAATAAAATGCCAAATTTACAGACTATATAGAGCAAGGCACAAAATACAGCTGAATCATATACCACTAAAATAGCATAAGTTTAAAAAAAATTATGACCAGGTTACATAATAACCATTTTTTTTTTTGGATACATACAAGAAAAAAAAATCATGTTTTCTATCATCCAAAAGAAAAAAACAATTATTCATGCATTATATATACTCAATAAGTTATACATATATTTATTTGTGGGATTGAAGCCTCAGTCTAATTGATATATTTGGCTC
>JAOXJP010112072.1:0-28052 GCA_025762735.1 Platanus orientalis
TTGATCTCCCAGGCATAAATCCAAATTGATTTTCAGACACTCTAGTTTCACGTCTTAGTCGATGTTCAATCACTCTCCTATAGTTTCATTGTATGGCTCATAAGCTTGATTCCACAATAATTGGTGTAAGTTTTCTAAAAAATAACTTTCTAAAAATTTATTTTCCTAAAAATTAGAACTCAAAACTTCTTAAAAACACTATTCCCGTTTTTAGTGACCACCCCTTAGTAATTTGGTCATAACTTTCCCAAATCACTTTGAATTTGCGCAATCTTGATCTCATTAGAAAGATAATTGAATAACCTATCTAGTTACACCAAAATCAAGCTAGAAAGTCAAGTTTTGACCTTTGAAAAAGTGGGTTGAACATAAAAAACGGGATTACTCTAAAAAACCCAAAGTTTGGCACTGTTGGCCTTATTACTTACCCCCCCTCCTCTTTAAAGACCCTAAATAACCCCACATAACATGGACACTTAAATCTAACCCTTTTATGTGGGGGTACATACTTAAGTCTTGCTTGATTGTCCGCATCAGGGAGGGTATTGGTTTGAGACCGATTAATGCAGTGAGTAAGGTCTTTTGCGCAAATGGTTTTGGAGGTTTGGCTTGGTGGAAGAGAATCTGTGGAGGAGAATTGTGGCCATGAAATATGGGTTGTACAGTTGGTAGGAAAGAAAACCAGTGTGCATATTTTACGGGAAGGGAATATGGAAAGGAATCATGACTCATGAGAAACATGGGAAATTTTAGGCAAGGAGTTGGGATGAAGATCGGAAAGGGGGTGTCTACAAGATTTTGGATAAATGGTGTAGTGATACACCACACAAATTGGTATTTTTGGGGATATATAGGATTGCAGTGAATAGGGAAGCAATGGTGGCGGATTGTGTGAGCAATAATGGTGACTTGAGCATGTGGAATCCTATTTTAACTAGAGTCTTGAATGATTGGGAAGTAGAGCCTCTTATTAGGCTGCATGGAGATGTTGAATAGACATATAAGGCTGGAGGTAGAAGACAGCAGATGGTAGATTCTGGGTGAGGAGGCAGGTTTTTGGTTGGATCCTGTTTTAAGGCACTCATTCCATCCCCAGCAGATTAACAATTTTTGGAAGGAGATTTGGTTGAAGGTAGTCCTGTCAAAGGTGCAGTCCTTTCTGTGGACTGGTCCTAAGAAGAATTATGACAGCAGATAATCTTTAAAAGAAAGGCACATGTATCTTCCAAACATATGTCTATTGTGTTATAGGGAGGCAGAGTCCATTACTCATATGTTGATCCATTGCCTCTTTTTTAATGGAGGTATGGATAAGAATAATAAGGGAGTTCGGGAAAATTTGGATGTTGCTTTGGCCAACATAAGGCTCCTTTTGGAGGGGTGGCAATGTTGCGTTGTCGAAGAAAGGAAAACAGTTGTGGGGTCTAGCTCCGGCTGTGATTGGTCTATTTGGTTGGAAAGAAATGAGAGTTTTTAATTGGAATGCTGAGCCAGTGTATAGAATCAATTGTCTAAGAGAAAGGAGGACTTGAGGAGAGATTGGGTTGGGATATAAAGTTATTGTGAGGAGGTTTTTGGAGGCCTGTTGGGGGTGTTTGTTTGGTAGGTGACGCAGTACAATACCTATATTTGAGTTATTGGGGGTATTTTGGCAATAAGTTTTAGTTCTGGTGGTTTTGTAGTAATTTAGGTTAGTTTTCTGTAGTCACTTTAAGGGGTTCTATTTATTTCTTAAGTAGGATAGGTTTTATTTAATTTTAGGAAAGTGAAAAGTCTAATTTTTGTCACTTTATTTAGGCCTTTAGTAATGTGTTTGGCTTGATTTTGGTATCATGTGAAAAGTTAAGAGTTGCCTTTTTAAGGAGCCCAAGATCTTGTGAATCTTGTGATTCGAGAAAGTTATGGTCAAATACCATCAAGATATCAAATTATAACGGGATTTATGTTTTTTCAAAATTCTAGTTAATTAAGAGTCTTCCAGGGTTTCAAGGTTGTTTCTATAAATATGGAGGAGATGGAATGGTGTAACACACACACACAGAATTTATGATATTGAATGAGTATAGCTTTATTTTGGTTGAAGGCTTTAACACTGAAATCCTAGGTGATCCTAGGTGCGATTTCTCTTTCTTGAATTTTTGTTATTTCTTCTTTTTCTCTGAATATTTTCTTTCCCTCTTCTTATTCTTCTATTTTTTCTTCTTTCCTGCAGTCACAATTCCTTTTCCTTTTATCTACTAAAAACCTGATTTCTGATTTCTTAATCTTTTTCATTAAAGATTCCATAAACCCTGTTTTACTTCATTAAATCGGGCCCTAGTGGTCCAGTCACCACTATTCATTGTAGAACCGTCTTGGATCCCTTAAATCCCTAGGCTGTCCTACGTCAGTTGGATTTGGGAGGAGGGGTGAGTTGTTGGGGTTTTTTTTTAAAGGTCAGATCTGTTGTGGGTCTGCTGCTGCTGGTCGCTCAAGTTGTTTCGGTGTTTTATTTATTTATTTATTTTGTGTGTGTGACTGTGTTGTTGCTTGGTATAGGGGTGTTTTTGTTAGTTGGTTTTGGCTGTTTTTGGCTGAATCTGCGTTGTATCAGGGCTGGGCATCCCTCATCCGCTTTTCTAATGGATTCATTTTTCTTACAAAAAAATCAATAATGAAAGAGAAATACATAACATAAATAAAAAGACATAATTTTAAAAGAGAACATGATAGCTATAGTGTTTTCTAAACAAATTATAAATTAAAAATAGTAAAAAAAAATTTAGTGTTAATATCATGACAAAGGTATTATTTTGGATTTTTTTTGATCAGTCAAGCAAAATTGTATTAGAAAAAGGATGAGGAAGAAAGGATACAAGCCAGCACACAGCCCAGACTACTATGTTAAGAGGGCATTCCAATAAAAAATCCAAGAAGAAAAGGATCAATTGGCAAACTGGGGAGATGGGAAAGCCACTGGTAGAGGAGTGCAATGGCACGATCCTTTACTTGCTGAATGTTAGAGTACTTATCTTAAAAAATGTGATCATTCCTTTCCAGCCAGAGAACCCAGCAGACTACATGTGGATTACACTTCCACATTATCAAGCATTGAATGGATAGGACTCCGCAGGGGCCTTGATATCAGGAGGCTAGGAACAAGGGAAAAGTCTCAGGGCAAACCCACCAGACCCCAAATCAATGAAAGAATTCGGCTCACAATTCTCTAGCCAAATTGCAATGAAGGAAAAGATGAGCTGATTCAAATTGCCCACACATGCAACATTGATTTGCCAACTGCCAGCCCTTTTTTTTGAGGTTGTCCATAGCTAACTCTTTATCAAAGTGAATCAGCCAGAGGAGGAAGCTAGATTTAGAAGGCCTTTTGGTTTTCCAAATGTCTTGGCTCGGAGCCTCCAAGCCTGTGGGCTGGCGGACAATGTTATACATTTACCAGTCTGAAAAAATGCTCGAAGGGCAAGGATGCCACAATCTTGAATTAGCCTCATTATCTTCCCCCCTCTGAGACTCTGTCTAGACGGATCATCAAACTAGAAAGGGACAGCACCTCCCAATCATTGACCCTTCTTCGAAGGTGAAGGTTCCATGCAATTTGGCCATTGTTTCTCATGATGTGATCGGCAATGCAACCATTCTTAAGATTGACAAGAGAGTATATGTGCAAGAAGGCAATGGCTAAAGGGGTTGGACTGCACCAAGTGTCATGCCAAAAAAGCACTGAATCACTTTTGCCCACCCTAAACACACACCATCTAGAGAACTTTGTGGATTCTTTGGAGATTTCTTTCTATAACCCAGCTCTGGCAGGCCCCACAGGTTGGTTAGAATTCCATCCCGGCCTGTGATCTTTGTACTTTGCTGCAATCACCTGTTTCCATAGAGCGTGGGGCTCTTCACCTTTCCCCAACATTTCATGGTGTGTGGTATTTGTGTCATGGGCTTCACACCTGAGGCATGGGCCTTAAGCCTTTATTTTTCCCAACCCTTGCCTTGAGGCGAGCCACCAAATGAAGCCTTCACATTTCAAAACACTGATCCAAACAAAACTCAAGTCAAGGGTCACTGACATATTGAAAGAAGACATGAATCTAGTTAGACTGATACAGCAAAATTGGACTCATTTTACCAACCCCAAATAATTGGAAGAGGGATTGGATAATGATGATGATGATGGAGAATCAAATATAGGTGCAAAATGAGATAATTAAAATGAAATAGAGGGATCAAACTACTGAGATTTCTTTGCTGTTGACAAATGGTTGTTTTGAGTTCCTGTAGAGGGCACTAGTTATTGAATGATGATGAGCAACATAGAAACATGTTGTTGAGGCAATGCATTGGTGCTCTGAACCAAATGCAATGCCCTAGACTAATAGTGTTCTACTTGAACACCCGTTGGGAGTTGATTATTGATGACTCGAAGTGTCTTGGCATCTCAGTTATCATCTTGATAGTTTGGGTTGTCAAATGAATGACAAGCCTTCCCTCACATTCCTGGAATTATTGCATTAAAAGCTTCTCACTGAACCATTCTTACAGTTTCTGTCCAGTACTTGGGGACAATAAATGTGGGTGGACGGTGATTTGGACCTAGGGGATGGCAGGTTTTCCTTGGGGCAACACAGGGAGGCAAAGGGATTCTGATATCCTTCTGGTCAAGTTATTTGCACTGTACTTTTTTCTGGTCTAGTCCTTTGTTTCAGTGGTGTAGCCTTCAATCAGAAATCCTTTTATTCTTTTATATTTTAATAAAAATTCCCAGTATTAGATTGGGGAAAAACTCTACTTAAGCCTCTTGGACACGCAAAGTTTTCTTAGGATAGATACATTGGGTGGTGCCTCCGGATTTATGCAGCCTCTTCGTGAGTTGGAGATCTACGACAGCTGAATGTTTCCTGTTGCTGTTTGTTGTTCTCTTTGGAAGGAGAGAAATAATTGAGTTTTCAATGATGCAGCTGAGAGCAAATGAGATGGTGTTTTCTTGGGCTAGATATCGTTTTGGGGGTGGGGAATGTAGGGAAGGAATTGTAAATCGAGAATTGGCTGTCATTGGGCTGAGGTAGTTTGTTTCATGTTTAGTGAGGGCTTCTTGGTTGTTCCTCTTGGTCTTTGTTCTGTTTTTCTTCTTGTGGGGATACCTCATTTCCTTCTTTTTTGTTTCTCTTATATTAATAATTTACTTTTTTTCTCATTAAAAAAAATGTAAATGGTGTATACTGTGATAATCCACTCTTGAGTGGCATCACCCTACGATTAGGATGCTCTGTTTTCACATTATAGATTATATTGCTGTCTAGCCTGAGTGACTGCCTCACATCATTGCATGAGGTGGTTTATGAGGATGCTGGGTTGGCCTAGGTAAATGTTGTATCTGTTACAATGGTATAAAATTGTAAATGTGATACTGATGATTACAGTTTTAGTATGCCTTTGCTGAAGCAAATTTGTCTGTTCATCTGTCTTTGTTAAATACATGGTGGGAACTATGCAATCATATTTTTCTATTATTGATTGTCTTCCTTTTAAGTCATGGAATGCTCTCTCTCTCTCTCACACACACACACACACACACACACACTCACACACACACATATATGGTCATATATTAAATTGCAAAATCTAAAAACCGGTGAATAATGTTGGTCCTACAAGGCTAAAATTATTTGACATTTTTCTCTAGATATGGTTGGAATTTTGCAAAAAAAATTGATATTTATTCCAGCTTTTGTTTCCTTTTCTTAAAAAAAAAATATAAAAAATAATGATATAGCCATATTTTGGATATACCTCCATATTTTTCTCCAATTTTTTGGTCCATGTGTGTAAAATATATTCCCTTCTATCCTGGATCTTGCACTAATGAAAATGAAAATACTTTTCCTTTATAATGCAGCTCAAGGAGATGGGTGGAAGAATCAAGCCTTCTGATTCTGTAAAGACATCTGAACAGTCTGCTGAAAAGAAGAAAGGTTTTGTTGATTGGGTGACCTTGATAAAGCCTGGCAATGAGGAGAAAGATCACTGGGTAAGATTGCTGGTTTCATGCTTTTATATTTTGAGTTTAGTGGTATTCTTTGTCTCTACATTGGTTTTCCTCGCTTTAAATTTCTGGGAATACTCAAAGCAACAAAAGGTTTTAATTGATGTTTCCATTTATTCGTTGGAGATCAATCTAACTATCAACAAAGCATACGCCATACTTATGAAGGTATTTGTTTGAAGACGTTACAATGCCACTCATAGTGCTTTCATTGATTCTTTTAAAAGCTTTAACAAAGTAACTTTTATGAAGTTATCATTACTGTAACATCATGAGTAATAAGGAACACATTACTCTCTCCCATGAATTTTGAGAACTCAGGACTGACCATTTAACCTAGGGACTGGCCTCCTAATAGGTTTGGTTTGACAGTCAACTCAGAAAATGCCTCATAATTGGGTAAAAGTGTTGACTGAGGTGCTTATTGTTGAATCACTTGACATGGGCAGTTTGCATCGAAGTGCTGAGTCCTTGCAGTAGCAGGCAGTGGGAGGGAAAAAGAGTATTCCTTTTTTTATTGATATAAACCCCCCCCCCTCTCCAACACACAGGGGAGAGAGAGAGAGTAAATAGGGGAGATGGTTTCCACATCCATATATATATATATATATATATTCTACAATGTAAAGCTGATTTTGTTGGGTCAGCCCACACCTGCCCGACCAGATTGAACTGACGTGGTCTTTTGGCTGGTTCAATCTCCAGGTATGGGCTCTAAAAGATCACCCTACTTTGACCTTTGTTGAACAAAGTTCGTATTGCTGTACTAGTAAACAACAGAAGGTCACTGAAATGAGGGTAGAGGGGGTATCAGTTTGTACCATTACTTTTAAAGGTGTGTGAGGCATATGAATTAAGGCACACACCTAAAGGCAGGGTGTGGGCAAATGTCCTGAGGTGCAACTATGAGGCATAAGGCATAAGAACTCATAACTTCCATGTCCAACACCCATTGGGGAATGCTTTCCTCATTCAAAAAGACAAACCCTTTTCTCTTCCTCTTTTGTCTGGAATTACTCATGTGATTTTTATGTTTCAGAATGCACTTGACCAAGAAAATATTTTTTATATACTTTTTTATTTAAAAAGGCATGTTTGTGAGTGTGAGGATTAAGCCTTATGCTTTAGGAAAGCAAATTAGTATTTTAAAATGCTGGTATGTACAAGGTTTACACTATCCAATTTCAGTGGATTATGTTTTTTGCTTCTGTGTTCTTTTGCATAAATTGGATTTTATTATTAAACTGTGGATCTAATGTTTTTGTTTTCACTCCTGAAAAGTATGTGTTGTGTTAGATATGCTTAGCTTTCAACTTTGAGGTGTTTTGGTATTTTCATGAAATGGAAAATTTGTGTTTCCATGGTTTGAGATGGCTTGGTCAAATACTAGAATTATCTAATTTATAATGATGGTAGCCCATCCTCACTGATCTTTTGAGTGGAGAAATAAGTTGTCGGTAGGAAGAGGTGGGATTGAAGTGTTGGTATTGTAGAAATATCAATGGTTTCAAGCTATACTATCTTTATATCGGTATGCATGCATGTAGATGTAGAGTTGATGTGTTTCAGTACTAGTGACATTCTATTGATTGATGATGCTTAGGTCGGCCAACTCCATTGCGGATGAGTTAGCCAAACCTGGGTTGGGAGGTCATCTATGTATATTGGGCCATATCCTATAGCATAAGGGCATTATGGTTGATGTTTGTGTGGTCACTATGATTTGCTTATTGTATTAATTTTACTGTGTCTAGTTAACAAAACTTCATTGTTATTCATTAAAAATTGTCACTTAAGAAAAGGAAGGAAAGCAATACGTGCAATGCTTGGACCTAGCAAGTTTGAATTAAACAAAGAAAAACATAGTTTTACATTATACCATCAAAATCCAAGTTAGAATTATGGAGGCTGTTTTTTAGAATCAAAAGTTTTTAGGTGATGACTTAGTTAAGATTGATGACCAAGAGATACCCCAGAGGATCATTTTCGCTATCTTTGTTCGATCATTAATAAGAGGGAGAGATTGAGGAGGATGTTTCCGATAGAATTAGAGCAGATGCATGAAGTGGAAAACTGCTTTTACAATGCTGCATGATCGAAGCATACCCTAAAATTGAAGGGGAACTTTATAAGGTGGCTATAAGATTATTAGCCACACTTAGCAGAATGTTGGGCAGCCAAAAAACAACACATACATAGTATGAGTGTGGCTGAGGTGACGATGTTGAGATGGATGAGTGGCAAGACTAGAAAGGATAGAATTAGAAAAAATTCCATTCATGGGAGCTTAGGTATTGCACCATTAGGGTGATAAGAAGAGGGAAATCAACTGAGATAGTTTAGTCGTCTGCAACGAAGACCAATGACTGCATCAATGAGGAGTGAGATGGTGCAAGATGAAGGTGTTAAAAGGACAAGAGGAAGGCCAAAATTGGCTTGGGTTGAAGTAGTGAAGGATGTGGGTCCTTGTGATTTAACGCAAGATAGAGCTTAAGATAGAGTGGAGTAGTGGAATAGGTTCTGTGTAGCCGGCCCCTACTAGTTGGGAATTGGGATAAGTTATTGTTGTTTGTGTATTTGCATCAAAAAAGGCAAGTGAATCCCTATGAACGATTAAGGGTCAAATGAGTTGGTGGGCGCAATATTAGTTCATTAAAGATAGTGAGCACCTATTGGTTTTTGTTGGGGTTTGCTGTTTTTGGCTTTGGGGATGCCTTATTCTCCATTAATGAACTTTCTCTTATCAAGAAAAAACGTTGGTTCATTAAAGATGATAGATTTGTAAGCCCATTATTATCTCTTTCTATACAAGTTCTATCCAGATTTATTGGTTAGAGTTGGCAAAACACATCATCAGTCCAGAGGTGGAATTATGTTATGAAGGTTACATTTCACTGGTTGATGTTAAAGCTAAAGTTCACTTTTCTCAGCCAAGGAACTTAATAATAAAATATTTAATGTTAGTTGGTTTATGCTGGTTGCTGATAAACTTTATTTGTTGGTTTAAAGTAATTTGTTCATTTTCTATTGAATCATTATTTCTTTGAATTCATTTCTCTTGTGTGTATGTGTATGTGTTTTACTTTTTTCCCTGCAGGTTCCTGACGAGGCAGTTATCAAATGCACAGCTTGTAGGATAGATTTTGGAGCTTTTGTGAGAAAGGTGTGACTCTTCACCTTTAATTATTAATTTGCAATTATTTATCACAAGCTTGTTTGGAGGGTCTTTGAACTGTTATGCATATGTTACTTTCAATGTATTGAACTTTGGTTTCCTTTTTGATCGTCAGCATCACTGCCGGAATTGTGGGGATATTTTCTGTGACAAGTGTACCCATGGTAGAATAGCTCTTACTGCAGATGAGCAAGCTCAGCCTGTCAGAGTTTGTGACCGATGCATGGTATGAATTTTTAGTATATTTTCTACCTCTGGTTTAGTGCTATTTCTATTTTACTGCCCACTTCTCAAGGAAAAAAGGTTGATTCTTAGGTGTAGTTAAAATGGAGAAACCCTTATTGATGCAGGATTTAGTGGAAAGATACTAAAAATTGATGTAGAATAATTCCAAGGCCTCACATAATTTAAAATAAAGTATGCGGAAGCCAAAAAATCAAGAATTGAATTTAAATTCAAAAATAGCCAAAAAATCATAGAACAAAATTTAGGAAAATAGGTTAGGTTGAAAAAGAAGAGAAAAAGATGAGAAAATAGAAGAAAATAGCCCAAAAGGGTATTTCTGTAATTTTAGACTAAAATTCCGAAAATTACCCTGCCTTTCTAACGTGTCAGAAAATTCCAAAATTTTTATGGCAGTTTCTGACGTGTTCAAGGGTTCTGCAGTTAAAATTTCATTAAATTCCAACAAGAATTGATGAAATTTTAGCAATTTGAAGGTGCTTTAATGGAGGTTTTCAGCACTTAGCACATGAAATAGGAGAAAGGAATAAGAAGAATAAAGATAGAAAGAAGAGAATAGTATAGAAAGAAAGAGAAAGTTAAGAAAAGACTAAAAGAGAGAAAGAGAAAGAATAGAGATATACCTTGAAAAAGAGAGGGAGCCAGTGGCTGCACCTATGGAAGAAGAAGGGAGTGAGGGGAACCATGAGTGACATCAACCCTTGGAGAAGGAGAGATAAACCAAGCCCATAACCTATCTTGGGAACACCAATTCGACAAAATTTTAATAATTCTTCCCTGTCACATTATGGGGGAGGGGTGCCTTTTAATAGGCTTATAACCTTAAAACAATCCTAAACTTACTAAATTAGAAACTTCCAAAATTCTAAACTTGTTGGCCAAGTTTTCTAAAACATAGAACTTTCTAAAAACTTACTTTCCTAAAAACTAAAACTACTAAAATGTGTGGGAACTAGGGGTTTTTAACCAGTACATCAGTTAGCACACTATCCCCGTTTTTCACTGAGATCCCCTTAGTAATTTGATAATAACTTTCCCAAATCACCTCGGATTTGTGCAATTTTGGTCTCGTTAGAAGGGTAATTGAACAACCTATCTAATGACACTCCAAAATAAGCCAAAAGGGAAAGTTTTGACCTTTAAGTGGGCTATACATAAAAAATGAGATTACTCTAAAAAAACAAAGAAACCAACCAAAATTTTGGCATTATTGGTCTTATTACATGGACACATAAAATAAATGTTACCCACCTATAAGACCCTTACTAAACCCACCTAACATTCTTTCCTGAATCAAGCTTTCTTGTGGGGCGACACATACATAAGTCTTGCTTGATTGTCTGCATCACTTGTGCAATTTAATGTTATTATTTCATTTGATAAACTTTTTTACAGTTTGGTGTTGACAAATGATGCAATTTATATATTTTTTTCTCAAGTGCATTTTGTAAGCCTGTAATTACATAACAAGTTTTTTATGGATAGTTTTTGTCTGGTTGCTCTATATACATGTGGACATGCAAGTTGATGACATAACAATCAATGTGTCTCACCTAGGAAATATCCTATCTCAAAAATCAACCTGCTTATATGAGGCAAGACAAATTTGGAATACATAGGATTTGTTATTTCCTTAGGGTTTATGCTCTTAATTTAGATGTGCATTAATGTGGTTTAAGCCTTTTGGTTTAAAGTTTTTTTTTGATAGCTAAGTAGGTGAACACGGGTTTTGAACCATGTCTGTGGTACGACACCCAGACTTTACCAATTTAGCTAGCTGGCATGAAGTTTAGTAAATTTGTTTTGATTAGGTGAAGGAAAATAGTTATGATGAAATATGATCTATGTGGTTTGATTTAATTAGAAAAAAAGAAAGAAATAGAGTTTTGCACTTAAGGAAATTGGGGTGGAATAAACTACTTATGGTAATTAGAGGGAAGTAGTGATATTGAGGAGTTAATTGGGGTGTTCGTAGTGCCACATTTATCATTAGTTATACGAGGAGAGATATCTGATAACTGTGAAATGTTTAGATGGCTGCTCTTTTTTTCAGGGGAGGTGGAGTGGTGGACTGTACCACCAAAAGTTGTTCTAGTTTACATTTTTTTTTTTTTGGGGGGGGGGGGTGGGGTTGCTAAGATTTACCCCATTACAGCTAAATTTTAAATTAACCAACAAAAAGTACACTTAGTGATAGAACCCTGCTTTATCAACAAATGGCTGGGCTATTGGTTATTAGGTTTCTTGAAATTTTGGAACTTAAATAAAGATTAAAATTATGTGCTGATCATATGAGCTATTAAGGACTGGGCTTTGGACAAGTTCAATAAAGAAATTTGATAGATAGATGGATATCCTATATATTTTTCATAGCGTAACATGCATATGTTGCATCTTAAGGGTTTGACTTTCTTGTTCTTTTGCTGATGTCCATGTTCCACACGTGTACAATTTAAGACCTTCTAGCACTAAAAGGATCTTATGATCTCATGTTCTGTTACAGGCGGAAGTTACTCAAAGGCTGAGTAGTGCGAAGGAATCGGTCAGCAAACCTGCTGGATTGCACAGCCATGAGGATCTTGCGAGGAAGCTTCAGGTGTGTGCAGATTTGCAACCTTAGTTTGAAGTTTGTCTGCATCAATTTCTTTGTCTGAAAGTGGTGCT
The DNA here is from genome assembly GCA_025762735.1 of Platanus orientalis. Taxonomy (NCBI): domain Eukaryota; kingdom Viridiplantae; phylum Streptophyta; class Magnoliopsida; order Proteales; family Platanaceae; genus Platanus; species Platanus orientalis. The sequence continues at coordinate 12,123 of JAOXJP010112072.1, forward strand.
ACCTACAAATTCGTCCACTTTGGTCTGGATATTCAACATACGTTTTAAAAATTATTTGGAGTACCGGTTTTAGATATTTCTAACCTAAGTTTAACATGGTTATGAAATTTTTTAGTGATCATCAGATATTAGCGTCTTCATTAAGGACTAATGCTGAATCATTCTAGATTTGTAAAGAAATTTGATGGATTTTTGCTAACATATTTGAATCGCTGAGAAATCACCAACAAGATTCTTTTTTTGGAGATACTGTTAGTGTTATATACAACAAGAATCTGGTCCTCTGTAAATTTCCAAATTATACACAGGACCATGTAGTAGTTTGCTACCTTAATCTATTAATATCTCGGGTATTCATTTACCTATCACAAAGCGATGGGTCATGGTTATGCTACTGCCCCCCCTCCCTCTCAATCACACACCCACACAGCTATTTTCAAGTAATTTTGTGGTTTTGTAGTAATGCCTAGTGAAAGATTTTGAGAGGGAATGTTCTCATGATCTAATGTAATATGTGTTTCTACCTTATGGGTGGTGATTTTAACAGGAGGAGATGGACAAAAATCGCAAGGCAACGTCAGGTAATCATAATCATCAATGCTGAAAGTCAGAATATGTAAAATGTTTTGGGGGTGATCTCTGTTGACAATCTCTCTTAGTGATAGTGAAATAAGATTTAGAGGTAAAGGAGGGCAAGAAGCCATTTTAATCTCTTTGGCTGTGCCTTCCTCGTGGCACATGCAGGGCTGTGGGACACCATCAAATGGTAGGCTATCTGGGAAATAGTTTATTGCAAATTATCTTTATGGGTGATGAGATGCACCCCACGATTCGATTTTTATGATTTTCCTAGATCTCTTCAGTTGGAATGCATAAATTGGCAAGTCCCAAGCCCTCTGTATGTTTGCCATGAGGTCTTGAGAAGGAGATTGCTATCCCACTGCCATGCAGTTGACCTTGAATTGGAGAAAAATGTCTTTTCTGATCTTGCCAAAAATAATTGGATATTACAGGTTCAAAATCTGATGGATCTGGGAAGCGGATGAGAGAAGTGGCCTGTCCTACTTGCACGGTCCATCTGCAGGTTCAAAGTCTTCAACCACCGGGCATTTGATTGATTGCCATTACTCTATTTGAGTTTCCTTTTTTGTAAATTACTCTCTTAGGTATCTTTGTTATTGTTGCAGGTCCAAGTTCCAAGCTCTGGTTCTGAGACCATAGAGTGCGGGGTCTGCCAGCAACCATTTCTTGTGAGTGCTCATTGAGCTGCACATCTTATACCGCCCATGATTGTGTTCCCTCAACTGGGGGAAATTTATACACAAGCAATCGTCTTCGTGAATTAACTTTCCAGTCTGATTTGTTTGACTCTGAGTGCGCTTGCTATCAATAAGTGACTGAATTTATGGAGTTCTTGTATATCATCTCTGTTATGTATATACGTTGAGCTGTTTAGGTTTATCCTGTTTGTGTGAATTTCTTAAAAGTAAAATCCCCATCATCACGTACAAATGCTTTATTTATGAAGTAACCATTGTATTGATGAATGTTTCATTATACCTGGTGGGAGTTATGAAGGTCCAACTAGGGACCATGGATTTAGGTAACTCAGAGTTGAGTGAATCACAGGATAGTGACTAAGCTATGGATCGTCTGGTTATATTCTGTATCGTGTTAAGACAGTTGAGATATCCAATGAGTCATGTATAGGCTGCTAGTGTATCCAAGGATCGTTGTAAGATTACTGAATGTATTACGTATAAGAGTTATACAACTGAGCTTTAAACTTGAATCGAGCATGCCCTTTGCAGTAATGAAAAGGAAACAAGATGGGAAGAAACTATTTGCAGCCTGCCTAGGAGTGATGGTGATGAAAGTTCATCCTGGCTCTCGTGATCCAAGCAGGGTTTGAATTTTCCTCAACAGGGATGGAAGTCATTCATGCTTGCCCTAATCCCCATCAATGTTTGATCCTGATCCTGATCCTGATCCAGGAAGTCACAGGTTGTATAGGTTACCTTCAAACTAGACACAAACCAGATATATGGAGTGATGGGGTCTGAAATGCCGGTCAAAGCCTTGCTGGTAGAGTGGTTAAGAGGCATACCATGACTGGGAGATCACAATTCCAACTAGCAGATTTCTTCTAGGGGGTTACTGGTTCAATCCATAGTCCTCGTGGGTTTTTATCCCGCAATGCACTGGTTTTGCGTGCTGGTTTTAATCCATCTTCCTCTTGGGTTCATGCTAATACGATTGGGTGTCAAGTTGATTTTTGGTAGCCAGAACAATTAAATCAATCAGGTGTGGAGCTATGAAGGTTGAAGATTTCGCCATCCCATGGGCAACCATTGGGTCTTGGCGTCTTGCAAGTATAACTGCTACAATAATTAGAAGAAACAGAGCCTACAAGATAACTCAAGCAAATCTATTCTCAAGTTAACTAGCGTCTATAAAAGTGGTAGGCCTTTCAGGTTGAGCTTCTATTGGGTTTCAAGTGGTATTCCATCAGGTGAAAGACTCCTATTAATTAGCCCACTTCGACGATACCCATCTCACCATGTTGATCGTAACCCCAAGAAAATTGTGCTTTAGTTGTTTTTGAGTGTCTTATTGTGGCTGCTTGATCTTTGATTTCTTCATGCTGATCATTGATGATTAGGTGGTGTTAATAGTCTTATAACGAACCTAGCTTCTGCAAATTGGTCATTGAATTAATTCCTTGGCTCCCTCATTCAGACCGTCCACAGTGTAATCCTCTTCTGGTTGAATATGAGATGGTTACTCGCAAATGCCAAGATCTGAATTCAACTAGTCAATAAACCCCCCTTAGTCCTCTCCAACTTAAACAAGTAGGCATAGTTCTTAAAGGGATTAAAACACACACATACGCACACACGCGCACACACACACACACAATAAAATAAAATAACACAAAACAAAAATGTTGACATCACGAAGTCCCCATGTGGGAGTAAAAAAAAAAAAAAAACTATTAACGTGCTGTTTACAAAAAAACCCTACTTTGTTCTATTAGTGTATTGTATTCCCATATATACATATTATGTCCTCAGGAATTTTTTTTTTTGGTAATTCAAAGCATATTCTATTGATATCTTAAAGCATTAACCAATCGAAATGGAATTTATTAGCTACTAGAATTATTAGATTTTTTTTATCAAAAAAAAAAAAAAAACAGATAATTAGATATTAAGCTTTCTATAACTAAACAAAGTCTTCCTTTTACAATTACCTCTACCAAAAAAATTTCATTAGTATCTTTCAAGTCCCCTGTTTTTTTTTTAATAATAATAAAAAAAAAACCACCTTCTATTAATCATGTGAGTATTATCACATACACGTGTGTATATATGAATATTACAAATAGAAATGATTCTCTAATACACAAGAACATTTTAAAATAACTATTAGTTAGTAGGCATTGGAGGCTATTAGTTATGCACCATGGGACCAGTTAGTTCCTCAAAACAATTATTTAATTTTGAGATTAGAACTTTATTAATTAGTAATTATAAAAGGATCAATTGTATGTCACCGTATTGAAAACAAAGTACTCCGGCCAACACGTGAGGTATTCGTTTGGTATTGCCAGATAAGACCTATAATTATTACAGTTAAAAGTGATATATCAGATAATTCCTCACCACCACCAACATTATGAAGTTTCTACATTGAAAGTATAACAGAACCGTGCAAGTCATTGTGGGTGGAATCATTCTAACAAAACAATAACAGACAAAATGATGGGGCCGGGTAATTAGAAGGCACCAAGGGCAATATCTCCCAAATAACTAAAGCAATTTATAGAACCACTTTAGAGTTTTAGGTTTCATAAATCTTAAAGCAAAGATTAATCTACTGCATATTGGGAATTTAAACCTTTCCATCTACTGCTCTATGTAACCTAAGAAGAAAATTGAAGTGCTAGATGTATAAAAAGTCCAGTTACTTCAAAAGCCATAACAGATACAATGAGAAATTCCAAAGGCATATAAAGTAACAGTTGTTTCAAATAGAATAGAAGAGCTGATACAAACGTCTAGTAAAGCTTTGGAGGTAGAAAACTTGCCAATATAAATAAAGAACTATACAAGTAACCAGTTTGAAACATATCAGTCCAACAACCACGATACTGTAGATCATTGATTCTTTCAACTCTCACTACAAAAACCAGATATATCGATCCATAAAACCTAATACGGTCATCACAAACTACAAAACTGCATCCACTCTGCATACTATATACATATAAGAACAAAAGGGAGTAAGAAGAAAACAGTAAAGGAATCAACGAAGCTTATTCTGAGCAACGGCATGGCATAACTCATCTTCGTATAACATAACCCGATTATAAGCCAAATATTTGCTTAGAGGCTTTGGCAAGCCAGGCGGCACCATGCACCTTGATGGGAATGCTGACTCCTGGAAGAGGACAGCAGCAATTTGCCGCATCTCGGCCAAGTTGAGACGAGATGGAGGTCGGGTAGCATGTCTAGGTGCTTTTGGGGTGTGAGGGCTTGGGCCTAATATACCCTTTCCATCTCCCTTGCTGCTAATAAACCAAGATAAACCCATGTTTGATTTTATTAACTATCAATGAGCAAAGAAGTTACAGCAGTGAAAAGAAAGCAATTGTAGGTCTTAAATTTGTAATACCTCCCAAAAGGCCAATGTTCTGTTGGGAGAGGAGTCATTGTTCTTAACATCTCCTGTCGGGACCGATCTGGAGTTGTGTAATTGAAGTGGCATTGCCTTGCAAGCAAGACCTGATCCAAAAAGTGGAAACATCATCTCCGTTTCTTCCATCCAAAATGAAAAAAGATAAATCAGTGAAAAAGGACTTGAACCAGGAAGAGAGAGATTTACAGCTTTCCTAATCCTCTGGGAAACATGAAAAACTGCTCTTAGTTGGTCATGGTGCATGTGACAGAGAATTTTAACCTGAAAATACACAAATACAAGTGAATCAATATCCCTTGAAATGCCAGTTTTACTTTTAAAAAGATTACATAACACACTAATCATCAACGCTAACTAGCAAAGTACAAAAAGTAAGCGTCTGTTTGGCAGCCACCTGTAATGTAATAATTTCATTTCAGATTTCCATGGCATTTGTAACCATAAAGCAATGGTTCAAAAATGATCTCATTCAGATTTATACTGATTTGTTAACTAAAATTAGAAATGAAGTCATCTTAAGTTTTTTTTATAAAATGAGATGATATATGTTATCAAGTATAAATCTGAATGAGTTCATTTAGAACCAACACCTCGTGACTACAAATGCATTGGAAATTTGAAATGAAATGATTTCATTTCGGGTGGCTGCTAACATGGCCTAAAAAAAGGATTCAAATCTCAAAGGGGGTATCCAGTTACAGCTATAAATCAATTCATATATGACAAAGAGGTACTGAAAGATTACAAGTTTTAAGAAATTCTTTAAATTCCATTTCTATCAGCTTGATTTAATGGATAAAATGCATAGGCCAATTATTGAGGTCTCTTGTTTGCATGAAAATGTATAACAAATGGATATGGAGTAACCAAAAACCACACAAATCCTGCAGAATAAACGCAAATGATTTAACACCCATTGTGTAAAAGGCCACTATTCCTGAAGAAGGAATAGGATAACGCTCTAGGTGGCGGCAGAACAGCCCATTATTCCCACAAGGAATAGGCGGCCAAGGGCCAATCTTCAAAGGCTAAAAACATATCTAGCATTGTTGGGAGAAAAGATAACAAGAAATGTAAAAATAGTAAACAATAAATCCAAATAAATGAACACCCCTACAAAAGCAAACCTTAACTAGAAAAATGATTAAATAAAAACAAGTACTTTGGCCTTAAAATATTTAAATAAAAAATACAGGCCATTAAGATTTGGAGAAAAAAAAAAAAAAAAAAAAACACACAAAGTTATCTGGTGACAAAAAATGGAGAGATAGAAACAAACTGAAGTAAACCAAACCCACTAAAAATAAAATTCTGCATATCTATGAAAACAAACACTTCAAGCTCAAAATATGCAAAAACAAAAACATAAATAAAAATCTATATCCTTAGGTAAAAAAGGGCAACTATTAACGAGAAGGAAACCTAAGTAAGGACCCAGATTACATAAACCAGTACGAGCACAATAAACATAAACAAATCAACATCCATTAAAGTACCACAAATAACAAGCCAAGGCAAAAAGAAAACGAATTGAAACAAGGAACCTACCCTTAAAAAAAAGAAGAAGAAGCATAACAAAAAATTTCTACCATTAAAGAATAAATAAACAGTCTATCTAGAGAAAGTGGAGGAAAAAAAAGAACTATGATAGGAGATATAAAATACCAATAACTCCATGGGAAGAGATTCAAGCCTCGACTCTGACTCACAATCTTCCGTCCGTGGTGTCTTAGGTGTTCTTGGCAATTTGTTCTGTTTAGTCACATCAACCATTCCTCCTGTGTGACGGAAACTGATCCTTTCCGGAGACAACATAAGAGGGCTTTGATCGATAACCTTATTTTGAAGTACTAAATCACTTTCAGACTTCTCTGAGTCCAACACAACAACCCTTTTCTTGCCAAGATCTGTACAAGATTTGGCAGAGCTGGCCCTGCTGTAACGAAGCTGAGAAAGAGACCCACGCTTTAGATACCTATCGCTTGAGTTCCTCAATCGCCTCTTCTGCTTTGAAGTCATGGATTCCTTGTTCTTTGGAGACACTTTCCCCATATATGTTTTTTTTTTTTTCTTTTAGGGGACTCGTTATATCAATTCCTCTCTTTCTTCACTTCACAAAGCTTTAATTTTTCGACTAGAATAAATTAGAAAACTAGACCTGAAACAAATGGGTTTAAGAAAATCAATCAAAAATCTTATACTTCCACAACTATTCTTTAACAGATCAAAGTTTATAGACTGAAAAAAGAAAAATAATCAAAACTTACATGATAATGGCAAACAGCAACAACCCTCCATCCTTCCCTGATACCACAGAAAACAGGAAAGATCATCAAAACCCTCATAAACCCAAATGGGAACTCCATTAAAAGAATCCAGATTAGGAAACTCAATCAAGAACAGAAGAGCAATGAACCCATACTAAGATCAACCAAATATGCAAAAAAAACAACAAAACCAATCAAATAGAAAACATAGAAGAAGAATACAAACCTCATATTAGACAGGATTGCAGAGAAGAATCCAAAGCTTACAGAGAAGAATCCAAAGAGGGGAAAAAAATTGGAGGGCCCTCTAGGGTTTGCTTTCTTGAAATTCTTGCAATTGCCCGCCAAAATTTCAATCAACAGTTGCTAGAAAACAAAACCCTAAGCCCCCTATATAAATCAGTAATTAATTCCGCTAGAGCAGATGTGCCAAATGATCTCCAGTATAACTGAAGAAAAATTACGCCAAAGCCAATAAGTATCTGACAAGTTCTCGATTAAGAGCAGTTTGGTAAATTTACATATACCAATATACTATAAATTTATAATAACACCCTCTTTAATTAAATGTAATTACCAAAAAACCCTTTATCATTCATTATGTTACACATTGGCGTGAAATCTCTCAAGTTTAACTGGAGATCGTTAAAAGCCTAGTATTTTAGTGCTTTCAATCGGACGGCGGAGATAGCAACGATGGGATATAGGGATGGAGGGAGGGAGATGAATTTAGTTTAAAGTCTTTTTTTTTTTTTTAATTTTCATATTTAAAAAGGAGAAAGGGTTTTGGAGGGAAACCAGGGAATGGATCATTTTCGTTAGGACTGAATTACCCTCCGACTTCCTAAAAATGGTCCGATTGTTCCGGGAGTTACGCAATATTTACGGCGGGAAAAGCCGTCCCTTTTAGAAACATTTTTATCCGCGAAGTTATTGGCCTTGATTTTCGTGTTTGAGATACAAGGACTAAATTACCCTCAGTGCAGCTCAATAGTATTGCTTTGTTTTCCAGGATTTCTGTAAAATGCTTACGGGTATTAGGTCATTTGAAATGAAGTACGTGGCTGACAGCCTGACACCCATCAGAAGTTTCGTTTGGGGGAGTTGATTATTTTTGGAAGGGCAAATTAAACCCGTTCACATGTTGTCATATTACGGGGGTACTGGCTAGGCTTTCCTGGAAGGAATTCAACATGAAGGGTATTTCTGTCCAATGCCAGTGAAAGTCTTTTTATTAAGCCTTTTTTTTTTTTTTAACTGTTTAACTTTGGTAACCCCTCGTGCGTAACTTCTTTTATAAGTGGGAAGCTTAGGATTCCTCTGCACACGATCCAAGAAACTTGTACTGCACACGTGGCATACTGTTATCGAGGCATTCCGAGCCTTACGGAAGAAAATGTTCTGGGATAATAAGTGTCATAATGTAGTGTTTATGGTGATTTATGAGCTGACACATAGTGTGTTTAGGGTTCAAAAAAGTGTTCAGGTGTTAAAAAAGAGACACCAAATTCATAAACACATCATGTGACAATCAATATCACGCCCATATAGGCCTGTGTCAATACAGACAATCATTCTCCATTACTTTATCACAGAGGATCGGTTCATAAATATAAGAATATGAACAAAAAAAACGACAAAATTAGGAGGGTGGATTGTCTCTAATATACTCTTGTACACATGAGTTAAATGCTGAAAGTGATTTATACGTTTGGGGCTTTCGGTGCTGATGTGTCCACTCCTCTGACCCCAGTGGAGATTACCGTACAAACGTACAAAGAAGAAGCCGACACAATCCTTAGACCAAAATTAGGGATGGCAATATTTCACACATGAACCTGATACGATACTAACAGTTAGGGTTTATTGTATTCATGTTTTGGATCAAAACGATACTATTATTAAATGGGTTAATCTATATAAAGATATACCCATAATTTGATACAAAAGGAACATGACCCTTCAACAGTCAACAGGAATTGTCACCTCTACTTACATGACCTAACATGAACCCAACACAAATAGCGGGTTAGGGTTTACAGCAATCGTATTTTGGGTCAAAGTGACTCAACCCCACTTTAACATGATTAATAAATTGGTCCTGTCTAGGTTGACCCATATAATCGTATATCCTCACCTCAACATGACACAAACATGACTTCAGCTGACCAGATCTCTTCGGGTAACATGTAGGCAACAACTTAGACCAACCGACTTCAATTACAAACATAAGTACGACCCATTTGATAGGACTGCCTAAAAAGATTGTGCTCATTTGTCAGCATACCCTAACAAGAGCCCAGATAATCTCCTTGTGACATCCAGCAGCGCACACATGCATTCAAAAAAGTGATATGTGATTTTCATCTTTAGGAGGTACATGTGCGATGCAGGAAGTCACAAGAATTCTTGCGATCAAGGTGATGATCCTAGGACCCCTATCAATAATAAAACCAGTTGTTTATAATCAGATGCTCACCATCAATTTCTTTGTAGCGTAACGTTTCAAATGCTTCATCTATTTTCAGTGTAGAAATAATGATGAAACACGCTCAACTGCAAAACACACGATGAATTAATGATATAAGGAGGAGAAATTGATGATATGGAGAGTACATCCGTGAAAATTCGGAAAATTGGGAGCCAACGATCATAATGTGACAAGTTTTATTTATTTCTATAGTGTAGAAGTTTGATCAATGTCGCCTATGAACATAAATATACTTGCTCCGTGGAGCTCTTGAACTATGTGAGAGTATTTAAGTGAGTTTTTTTTTTTTTTTTTTTTGGCAAAATTTTTAGGTGAGTTGTTTGAAGCAGACATTGCCGCTCGGCCAAGGTAGGCTTCATGCACCCGCATGCTTAAACCAAAGTTCATTAATTAGTCACCTTTCTTTGGAAGCCCATTACCAGATGATGCCGGGTTTAGATCATTTGGATGACCTCGAACTGTTCTTCTGGAAGTCTGTTCTAAGATAATTATAATTATTGGCCAACATTAAGTTCCATAATTGCAGATTTTCATAGCGCGGGGAGAGGAGATCCACATAGTTTCGCTGAAGAACCAGCTGAAAATAAATGGAGTCGCTATTAGCATGTCACGCTTATTAAGTAGGATGCTCTGTGCAGGATGTACCTTCGCCCCCTCCCATGCACCTTTTACGTGAGGCCAGAGGGACGAACGGTATACCTTGGAAAGAACAATCTCTTGGTTCCTTTTATATTAAAAAAAAAATGATTAAGGAATTACTGAAAATTATTGATCGTTAATGTAATTGTTGAACCTTTTTAATTTTGTAATTGTTGCATTATATGGCTATGACTATGAGCATCAATGTGGGCCCTTCAAGTTGCCCATATGGAAGCCATACACTTCTTGTCAGGGTGTAAGTCCATGAATCTGAATCGTAAAATGAGTGGTGGTTTTGTTTTGTCTAAAACTTCTTTAGGCTATGTTTATGTCTAAAACTCATAATCAATAAAATCATTATGGATCTGAAAAACATTGATATTAAGATTGATGATAAGGATCAAACTATCATTGGTTCATACTCTTTATCTGTATCATATGAATACTTTGTTATGACCTTATTCTGTGGAAATGATACCATCTCTATGGAGGATGTTAAGACATCTTTGCATTTTAGAAAATTGAAAAATAAGGTATTTGAAGAAGAGGGTGAAGGACAAATAAAAGGTCAATTTACGGGAGGAAGAACAAAGAAAAACTGTTTTAGAAGTGATAAAGGTCAGTCTAGATCCAAGTCTAGAGGAAATGACAAGATGCAATGCTTTCGTTGTAAAAAGTATGGCCATATGATGAGAGATTGCCCAGATTGTTCTGATAAGAAGAAATGTGATAATCTCAATACAACTTTAGCAGATGAACATAAAAAGTACATTGGAGAGTCTCCAAAGATATGAACACATTTTCTCATGATGAATGAATATTAGATTCATGTTGTCATGTTCATATTTGCTTCGGGAAAGAATATTTTAATACGTTCCAAGAGAAGAAGACATATTTTATTTCTTTGGGTGACGAGTCTACTTGTGACGTCATGGGTGTTAGGACAGTGAAGATCAAGATGTTTGATGGAGTGGTTTGTACTTTAGATAGTGTGACATATATCCCAAAGATACTAAGGAATTTAATATCCTTAAGCCGGTTAGACTCCAAGGGTTATAAGTATTCAGTTATAGGTGGAGCCATGAAAATCACATGTAGTTGTTTGATCTTGATGAAGGGAGAAAAGTGTGGTGATGGTCTGTATCGTCTGATGAGGAATATAGTGATTGACAGTGTTCCTATGATTTCGACAGGTAATTGAAAACGGAGTGCATGAAATAACAAGCGTTGGTGTAAGGTCTCTTTTGTGGATGCAATAAAAAGAGGTGATGCACGTTTCCAGGCAGCAGATGATGGTGAGGAGATTCTTGTGATTGTAGAGGGTGGATTGAGGTCCCTCTCTAGAGTTTACTAGGCTAGTCGGTTCAGGACAACTACACATGTGTATTAGTCGTGTTTAATCTAGTCGGATGATGTCAGGACCGAATTGATTAGATAGTATGTGTAGCGGTGATTCTTCAAGGCCAATGATTGCTTGTGATGATTGTAAATAAGTTGCGATTCAGGTTTGAGGTGGAGGTGCGTTTCAGGTCTATATGGCATAAAGTTCACTAAGAAGGACAAGTACAGGTTTTTTCCAGGTGGTTTTAGAATGTGAGTCAAGGTGGAATGTGATGCATATGTCACAGGTTCTGTGTCTTATCGAAGATACAGAAGTTCATAGTATATCGAAGTGGCTGAGTAGTTAGTGCACATGAGACATGTCGATGGGTTAGTTGAAGGATTCAGATGACTGAAATACTGACCTTGGTTGGGTGATGGTTGAGGTGTCACACAGTTTTAATAGAAAGAAAAATTTGGCTGTAACACTACTCTCGACCACGATCCAAAACCTCTCTTTCTCTCTCTCTCAAAAGTTTATTGAAAGTAGAAAGGACCTTACTTTTGTCATTATCAACTATGCCAACTTCTAAAGTTTTGATCAAGTACTTTGGGTCAGAAAGAGAAATTAGGATATGTGGTTTACCTATGTAACCATTAGATATATGGAAAAGGAAATGAGGCAAATACCAGGCAGCATGCAGTGGAGACCCAAACAAGTCAAGGTAGGGGAGTCTCTAGAAGTGCTCAATTTGCCAAGATATTCTTCACTTTCTTTTGTAAAGGAAGAAAGAAGGAACCGAACAATCTCTTACTTAATTCCTCTCGTTTCAAAAGAAGAGGTGGAAGGACTGCTCTTCCGATACATTCCGTCGCATTTTCTCTTCATTTTTGTTCCTTGGTTTGTTTCAAAGGTGGACAACCAAAGGTATATTTCAAGAGACGAGATTAGAAGACATCAAAGGTAGAATATAAATGGATTTCATTTCATGACAAGGTCTACGATGTTTCAGAATGGGCTAAAGATCATTGATATAGATCTTGAGATTAGGAAATCAAAGGATGGGGTTAACCTCTGAGTGTTTTTGAAAGAGATGTTACAAGAGGAGGTGAAAGAAATGCAGTGCAGCAAAATGAAGGACCTAGTTGGGATATGAGAAGTAGAAAAGGATTCCTCATAATTTCTTTGTTTTTTAGAAAACTGCCATGTATTTCTCCTCCTTTTCAATTTTCTCTATCTTAGTTGATTATAATACAATTACTCTTCTCCTCTCTCTATTGTTTTTTCTCTCACATCTTCTCTATCCCTATTTCTTCTCACTCACATTTGTCTCTTAAAAACTACCACGGTACTTCTAACTCAACTTCATATTTTAAAATATTACTTATATAAATACACTCACCCATGTTTACATGGGGAATTCACTACTTAAAAGACTAAACCAATGGACATGTCCTCAGAGTTATCCGAAATTTTGGTCCCAAATAAAATGGCAGTTGCTTATATTTCTCTCTCTATATATATAAATTATCTATTCCGAAATTTGTGTATTATTGAATTACCACACCATAAACTGAAAATTTTGGGGAATGCTAACTTGCATACTAATTGGGGCCTTTTCTATTCACTTAATTTGTTCTTGTATGTTAAATTCTATAATTGAATATCAGGGTGTTTAAAGTCTTTTGAAAAAAGGAGAGAAAATCGATCCCTATTTCTCACTCTACAACTAGTACTAGTATTCCACTTTTTTTTCCATTAAGTATTTGTTGTTCTATTTTATTTTAAGGGTACGGGAGCATCATAGCAAAAATTCACATAAAATCTCCTCCATCTTCTTATCTTCTCTTTCTCATCATTTATTCCACATTAAAAGAAGTACAAATCAAGCAGCAGAAAAAACAAGTGGTATCTTTCAATCGCAATTGCAAGAAAACAAAATAAAGAATAAGCCAAATTGATTAAGATCACACGTCAAACTAATTTGATTAGTTTAAATACTTGATTTTAATGGTGAAGAAAACTAAAAACTAAAGGAATTATTGAAACTAAGATTTCAACATACTAAAGCCTTTGATTAATAGCCGGGTAATCGTAGGGCTGTGAATGAGTCAAGGTAGCTTGACTTGTCATAAGCTGAATTTGAGCTTTCTTCCAAACTCGTAGAAAAATAAATATTAGACATGTAAAAATCCATATGAGAGAGAGAGAGAGAGAGAGAGAGAGAGAGAGAGAGAGAATTTATTTATTTTTTATTTATTATTTATTTTTAATTCAGCAATGCATCACATAACAAAAACACTCTACGCATAGTCTATCCGACAATGGGAGGAAAAGCTACTTTGCCGTTAGGATAATCAAAGACTCTAACCCACACACGGTTGCAACAGAAATCCTGAAGCAGAACCCCGTCTTGGGGTACTATAAGTGCCGTCACAATTGGGTTCTCCTTCTCTATTTTGTCTTTGGCAGCTTGTGCCATCACTCCCACCAGTTCAGGCCATTCCGATTTATGTCCTGTAAATCAATAATACCACCTTATCAGTGAAATATTCTCTGTTTAAATATCAAGTCCCCCTTCCCCCCTCAACGCCAAAACAGAAAGAAAATAAAAAACAAATAGGAGGACTCTAAACAAGTCATTAAGAGAGAGATAAAGAGGTTAGATGAAAAAAATCCGAAGTTTCAAAGAAAACAGACTTCTTTCAAATGAGTCCCATAAAAAAAATATTATAAAACGAAAGAGAAAGTTGATAAAAAAAAATTTGTGCAAGAAGTTCATAGATAGATAAAACTGAGAACAAATTACCTTTGGCGCAACATTGACGAGTTATACATTCCCCGCTGTTACAAGGAGGATAAGGGAGTCTAGACATTTCTCTTTTGCCTCTTCTTTTATCAGACTAATATTTGGCTTTACAAACTGTCTTTTAATACGTTTTTCTTGCCTTATTGGCAATTGTTAAATGTACGTCAGAAAGATTTGTCAAATTAATTAAGTTGATATAACTGATTAAAAAAGGAGCTTGGAATATGTGCAAACGAATCTTGTGAGAACCATGAAAACGGCACCAGAAGGGCTGACGCATTAGTACCAAAAAGTGATTTGCACTTTTTGGGGGGCACTTATCACTTTTCGGCGCTGATGTGTCCACACCCTGATGCCGTTTTCACAGTTCTCACAAGATTCATTCTCACCTAATTTTTAGTGTAAAAAAAGATATCATCTTTGGTATTTTGGGTAAGAAGGGTAAGATCAAATTAATTTTATACCATAAAAGACAAATTCGATTTCCCAAGGATTCTCTCTCTCTCTCTAAGTAATTTCCTCTCCTAATTTATCACCCTAAATTTTAGTTTCTCTCCCCAAAACTCTCCTCCCCCCTAATATATAATGTCTCATATTTCTAAGTTATCTATAATACTAAATGTCTAATTTCTTTTAAAACGTTTCCCTAAAAAAGTATCTTTTATACCAAATCTTTATAAAATTTAAATTACCTTTTCCTAAAAGTTTTCAAAAAAAAAAAAAAACATTTCAAAATTTATTGTTTCACTTTTCATCTCTAACGCCACCTGGACAATTGACATCACTTAATTATTTTAGATTTTTTAAATATTTCATTCTTATCTTTCTTCCTCACTCACATCTCTTATCCCACACTCATGCCTCTTCCTTCAATGTAGGATCATAGTTTTGAAAACCAACCTTGGTCATTAAACTAATAAGGTAGATGGTTCAGGTCCAACCGGGTTCAACTGACAATATATATGATCTAACCGTTGTTCGCTTCACATGAGTAAAATGTAATAAAATACCAAAATGAATAAATCATAATGCATTAAAAGGCTTATGACAAGAATTTTAATTTTTTGAAAATGGAATTTGACTTTGGAAAAGCACATATCTAATTTTTTCTTTTTAATTTATTAAAAAATAAAAAACCGATTTGTTAGAACCGGGTTCATAAAAAACCAACAAGTTTCATCAGTTTTGCCAGCTATATGCAGTTTTTGGTAGATTACCATTTTAAGCTTCTACTAAACCATTTACGGTACTAGTTCATGATCAACCGGGTCAGACCATCCGGTCTGATCCGGTTTTCAAAACTATGTTTAGGATTCTTCCTTCAATCAAGGAATCCTATTAAAATAGAAAACAATCCTATAATAATATTTTTAATTCTCCAATAAGAAATCTTAATTTTCTTAAATGGCATTTTTGCGTTTTATTAAAAAAAACACAAATTATCTCCTAAATTCTCTCTTAATCATATTTCCATATATAAATTCAATACGTTACACCATATTAATATGTTACTTTCCTTCTTTTGTTTATTTTGTTTATTTTTTTCTATGTATAACGCTTTCCTTCTTTTCTTTTTCACCTACAACGCCCAACTTTGCTAATCCATTAATAGAATCTCTTTAATAGCTGTTTTCCCAATAAATCTCTATATATCTCTTTAATAGCTGTTTTCCCAATAAATCTCTTCATATATATATATATA
>JAOXJP010112073.1:0-14087 GCA_025762735.1 Platanus orientalis
ATTACCCATATAAAGAAACAAATTCATGTGATGATAGAATATTAATTAAATTATTAATTAATCATGCTTATATTTTAGGTAAATGGCTTTGTCAGGACACATTTTCAACATGATGATGAGAGAAGGTATGTCTTTGAAAACCCATGTTGACAAATTCAATAAAATTATTATGGATTTAAAAAATATTGACTTTAAGATTGATGATTAGGATCAATCTATCATTGTTTTGTGCTCTTCACCTGCATTATATGAATACTTTATTACAATTTTATTTTATGAAAATGATACCATCTCTATGGAAGATGTTAAAGCATCCTTACATTCTAGGGAATTGAAGAAGAAAGTGTTTGAAGAAAAGGGTGAAGGGCAGGTAGAAGGTCTATTTTTGAGAGGAAGAATGAATGAAAAGGGTTCAGGTGATAAAGCCTAATCTAGATCAAATAAGGGTAAGTTTCATTACTATCACAAGTTAGGGCACTTTAGGAAAGATTGTTCAAAGCTTGAAGAGGAAAGGAAGAAGGATGTTGTTGACGTTGTAAAAGAAAATTCTTCTGATGATTTAAAATTTTTTTGTCAATTACTCATTGCAATGTATGTATAAATGAGGAATTGATACTTGACTTGGGTTGCTCCTACCATATGTGCCTAAACCAAGATTGGTTTAAAACCTAAAAATGGTGAACAACAATATAGTTTTGATGATGAACAATGTGAATTGTAAGACTATAGGGATTAGAATAGTCTAGATTAAGATGCATGATGAGATAGTTAGGACCTTGACTGATGTTCGACATGTACCAGAGTTGAAAAAGAACCTAATTTCTTTGGGCGCTCTTGATTCTAATGGTTACAGGTGTACCGCTAAAGGTGGAGTTATGAGAGTGTTAAAAGGTACTTTAGTGGTTATGAGGGGACAATAGAATGATAATATGTATGTGTTTCAAGGAAACATGGTTTTAGGTATAGTTGTGAGATCATCATCAATTGATTCATATTTTGATATTACCTCCCTATGACATATGTGGTTAGGCCATAGTGAGAGGGCATGATAGAGTTAAGCAAGAAAGGCTTGCTTGGTGGTCAGAGAACATGGTAGTTGAACTTTTGTGAGCATCGTGTCATTGAGAAACAATGCAGAGTTAAGTTTAGTTCGTTGTTCATAGTACTAAGAGTACATTAGATTACATCCACTCTGATCTATGGATCCCATTCCAGATTTCTTTAAAGGGTGGTTATCAATATTTGTTGACTTTTAATGATGATTACTTAAGGAAAGTTTGAGTATTTATTTTGAAGCATATGGATGAAGTTTTTCTTAACTTCAAGTGATAAAAGGTTATGATTAAGGAGCAAACTGACAAGAAGATCAAAAGATTGAGAAATGATAATGATTTAGAGTTTTGTTCAGGAGATTTTGACATATTTTGTAAGGATGAGGGGATTGTGAGGCATCACATAGTTAGACACACACTCTAGTAAAATGGTGTGACAGAATGCATAAACATGACACTCCTTAAGAGAGCTCATTGTATGATCTTTAATGCTAGACTTGGAAAGAAATTTTAGGCTAAGACAGTTTCTACAACTTGTTACTTGGTGAATGGGTCTCCATTCATTGCTGTTGACTGTAAGACGCCTGAGGAGGCATGGTTTGGTGCTCTTGTGGATTACTCTAAGTTGAGGATCTTTGGTTGTGTTGCTTACGCTCATGTCGATGAAAGTAATCTTGAACCTAGAACTAAAAAGTGTATTTTCTTGGATTATGCATCTGGGGCGAACTGATAGAGGTTGTGGTGACCTAATCCTAAGTCACCCAAGCTTATTATTAGTAGAGATGTTATTTTTATGAGTTTGTCACGCTTAACCCGAGAAAGGAGAATATTGATGCATATAGAGACCATGGAGCCAACAAGTAAATGGAATTTAAGTGTTACATTTTAGGGAATAGTCAAGAAGGCACTTCTGTTCAACCCGTTGGGAGATGAGGCGAGAGATTAGACCACTTCAGAGGTATAGTACCTGTGCAGAGATGGTTTCTTATGCATTGTTTGTGGTAGAGACTATTAAGTGTCAGGAGCCATTCAATTACCATGAAGCCATAACAAACAATGAGTTCGCATAGTTGGTAGTTGTTATGAATGAGGAGATTGAATTTCTCAATAAGAATTAGACTTGGGAGGTTGTAAAATCACCTATGAAAAAAAGGATTGTTAGCTACAAATGAGTTTACAAGAGGAAAGAAGGAACTTTAGGTGTTAAAATGTAAAGTATAAGGCACGCTTAGTTGCAAAGGGCTATGGCCAGAAATAGGGTGTGGACTTTAATAAAGTATTCTCACCAGCTATGAAACATAGTTTTATACACGTGTTGTTTTCCATGGTGGCGATGCTTGACTTAGAGCTAGAGCAACTTGATGTTAAGACAATATTTTCTACACGGTGAACTTGATGAACAAATTTATATGCATCAACCAGAGGGGTTCGTCATTTCAGGTAAGGAAGACTATGTTTGCTTATTGAAAAAGTTTTTGTATGTCTTGAAATAATCGCTTAGACAGTAGTATAAGAGTTTTGATACTTTCATGCTTGTACATGACTATTCTAGAAGTCAGTATGATAGTTATTTTTATTTTAGACAGCTTTTAGATGGTTCTTTTGTGTACTTGTTAATATATGTTAATGACATGCTTATTGTTGTTAAGAACATGTCTATGCTTAACAGGTTAAAAGCTTAACTTAGAGGTGAGTTTGAGATGAAAGATTTTGGGGGTTATAAAGAAGATTTTGGGCATGGAGATTCATGGGGATATAAAAGTATGAAAGTTGTGCTTGTCTCAGAAGAACTAATTTGAGAAAGTACTTGAATGCTTTGGGATGCTGGATTCTAAACTTGTGGGTACTCCACTTGCTAATCACTTTAAACTTTCTATAAAATTGTCTCCAAAATCTGAGTAAAAAAAGTACATGTCTCATGTTTCATATGATAGTGCAATTAGGAGTTTCATGTATGGTATGGTTTGCACTCATCCTGACATTTCACATGATGTTAGTATTGTGAGCAGGTATATGGAACGTCTAGGGAAGGCATATTGGCAGGACGTAAAATGGATACTTTAGTATTTGAGAGGTACTAAAGATGTTAGGTTAATGTTTGATAAAATAGGTGGTTTTGATGGTTATGCAGTTGGATTTGTGAATTTTGATTATGCATGTGATCATGACAAGAGGAGATCTCAGACAGGTTATGTTTTCACTCTTGTAAGTTATGCAGTGAGTTGGAAAGCAACATTACAGTCTACAGTTGCTTTGTCTACTATTGAGGTCGAGCATATGGTGGCAACTGAGGTAGTGAGGGAGGTTATTTGGTTGAGAGGCTTACTTGGCAAGCTAAGCCTGGAGCAAGGCTTGACCATTATCCATTATGACAGTTAAAGCGTTATACATCTGACTAAAATCAGATGTATCATGAGAGGACTAAGCATATTGACATTAGATATCACTCCATACATGAGATTGTCTCACAAGACCAAATTGTTGTTAAGAAGATTGGCATAGATGATAATCTGGTAGACATGATGACCAAGTCACTTTCAATATTCAAGTCCAAACATTGCTTGGACTGGATTAGTGTTCGCAATATCTAGAGACCTTTTGGGGTTGTGTGGAGAAGATGGGAGTATAGTTTTCTATACTATGTAACCTTGGTAGAATTCAAGCCAAGGTGTAGATTTTTTGGGTTAATGTCTTAGATTAAACTAGAGATGTAACCCGGATGACGATCTAAAGGAAACCCGAATATGACCTGTTTATAGGAGAATTTTTGTTGATCTTGATTTTTGATTCCGATTTGGGCTTCGGATCCGACCCGTGGAAATTAGAATTTTGGGGTTTATATTTGGGGGTTTCTTGATTTTTATGCCAATGCATGGTTCATTGTAATCTCTGTTTTTAATCTTAGTGAAAGCTTTCTCGATGTTTTTTGCCCATGGATGTTGGCTTCAAGCCGACCCACATTAAATCGTCTTTTCTTCTTTTGTGTGATTATTGTTTGCATTATATTCTCTCTTCTATTTTATTGCATACGATCCCAAATCTAGGTTTCCACACAATAGAATTTAACAAAGCTAGTAGGAGGAAACATTGAAAAATTTAAGGTGTTTTTTCATACTATACCAAAGATGTACTTTCTAGCACCGAAGGATTTTTTATATATTTATCATTACCAAAAATGATTTTCTTTTTTGTTTGGAAAAATGATTAGTACACATAGCATATAGAGGACAAAAACACAAGGAAACCTTCTTTTTGTAAAAAGTAAAGAAGAAGAAGAAGAAGAAGAAGAAGAAGAAGAAGAAGAAGAAGGTTCATGAAGAATTGGAAGGCAAATCAATTGCCAAAACATCTTAATCCATCAACCTTTGTAATGCCACCCGGGGGGATGGAGGTGTATATACAAGGAAACATCACCCAAAACACATTCTTTGCTAATGAGTGAGCTGCACAATTAGCCTCTCTTTTCACATGTGATATTCGAATTTCATCAAAAAATCAAAGGAGTCTAAGAAGCTCTTTACAATGTTTTACACCTCATAAGCCATATATTCCAATTGTCCATTAGGAAAATTTATAATATTTAAATTCATTTCCTTCTAGAATTAGATTCTTGGCACCTATATATGTCTTTAGGCAATTTGGATTCCCAAAAAACGTGCTAGGATTTTCCCAATCTAAGGAGTAGTTGAAAGAATTTTCTCTATTCTGGCCACCACCAGTTGCTTTTAGAATCTCTTGCTATGGTGTCTATTCTTTCTAAACCTTGATCGACTACCAAGGTTCCATCAAAATTGACTTTGATTTACCCCTATGAAGGTGGACTTTATACACTAGGCATGTTCTCTCTATCCTCCTATGGAGCTTGTATTTCCAAAATCTATTAAAGAAAATCATAATTCTATTAATATTGAAAGGGGAGGTTTTAAATATCATAGGATTTTGACTTTTCATATGAACCAATTGATAGTTATAAAGGTTCTGAGAAAGTTCATACGCTTCTTGTTGGTGTTAAAATTAAAGGTGAGTACATGTTCCATCTATAGTTTTTAGAACTAGACTAAGTAATGAACTAGTGACATGACCAATTTTGTTTAAATCGGGTTTGGCCTTTGTTTCACATGGTTTGATCGTAATTCATTAAATATAATTTTTTTTTTTTAAAAACACCCAAGCAGTTATAACAATCATAAGTTAGAAAGAATCATAAATAGTGAGAAAACATGACACAGTATAAAATATACATGAGATACAAATAAATCCTAAAATTAAACAATTTTAATGATTAACATATATTAAAATTTTATCCTCCTTCAATTAAAAGTTTGGTGTTTATTTAGTTAGTTGCATTATATTAGTATAACTAGCTAACTAACAGAAAGGCATATTTTAACACGTTTTACCTACAACAATATGCATTATTGGTTTAACATTATCATTTGTCCATGATGTTAAAGGACAACGTTATCATATTCTTTAACTACAATTCTATAACTACAAATCTCACAAATTATCTATTCATACCATATGCTAGAAAAGGTGTTTTCTAAATATGGTTGCTTGACTAGTCCATAGACTAAAGTTTTATTATAATTAAGGTTTTTGAAAAAAAAGGAAAACAAAAGAGGAAAGTTGGGAAGTAAGTTTATGGATGTTTTTTAAAAATCGGTCGGTTTTTAAAAATTTGGTGATTCATATTAAATCGAAAAGTTCGCAAAAACTGGTCAATTAGATTTGATTTTTGGTATACTACAATTTTGAGTATATAAGGAACCGGATAAATGTCCAATTCAAGTCTAATCGGGTTCGACCACTCAATTCGGTCCAATTTTCAAAACTTTATTTCCATCCATTCCATGAAAGTAGTCTCATTTATTACCTTAACTTGAAGAGATAAAGAGGAAGAAAACCATATCCTCTCCATTTTGGAGCACAAAAATAAATAGCATTGATTATAGCTCCTAGATGCATATAGGGTACATGAGGTCATCTATCGCTTTCTCCTTAATTAGGTTCTCTTAAACTGTGAGGGCTTTCATGAATCCCTCCATATATATATATATATCATTTGGAGGCATATTTAAGGCCCATGTTTTATTCCAAGGGATGGAGACCTCAATTGGATTGGATTCCTAATCTGCACGTTA
The DNA here is from genome assembly GCA_025762735.1 of Platanus orientalis. Lineage (NCBI taxonomy): Eukaryota > Viridiplantae > Streptophyta > Magnoliopsida > Proteales > Platanaceae > Platanus > Platanus orientalis. The sequence continues at coordinate 6,197 of JAOXJP010112073.1, forward strand.
TTGGCTTCGTAGTATGTTGCCTTATATAATTATATTCATTCTTATTATTTATTATTTATTTAATCCTTACACCAAATTATTTAGTTCTTAATGGGATTTCTAATGATTGGATTTTTAATAATTTAGTTGTTTCCTCTTCATTGAATATTTTGGAGTAGGTCTTGTTTCCAAGCTTAGGATCCTTGATGAGTTAAGTCACACATTATTGTTAAGGTTTTGGATTCTGGAGTCATTCTTATATCCCATCTTGCTCCCTTTTTTTATACATCCCTACTTTTCATAAGGCTCTTCCAAGCTCATGAATGGTAGGGTCGACTTTCGGCTTTTAGAAAATTTATATTGGAATTATTTAGCTTTGAGAACATGAACCCAAAGGGCTTTTGGGATTGGCTTAGTCTCCATGCATATTTTCATAAAACCCAAAGTGTATGCATAAAGGTCTCTAAACCCTAGGACTCCATCTCCTCTGGTTTTCCTCAAGGTCTTTCATTTCTCCTAATTAATCTTAAGGTAATTACAAACAACACCCTTGACCTATCTGACAATATACAGTCTCCCCCCTCATCTATTGATATTTACACTAAAAAAACCTCTATCAGATATATTCTGGTTATAAAAGTTAGTCCCGGGGTGTTTTTACCACAATGCCTGTCACTTTAAACGAATTTAAAAAAAAATTTAAATCTATTTTCTAAAACATTAAAATTACCCTTCATATTTTAAACACATTTGTTGAGTAAAAGAAGTAAAACCCCTTTCTTCTTCTTCACTCTTCCCTCTCCTCCCCTACTTGACACCAACGACAGTAACCTCCTCTCATCGGCGAAGCTTTTGACGCCCCATGTTGGAAAGGAATGGCAAATCTGACACCAGTGCCAACATTACATATTTTCGGCGAAGCTTATGGTTAATTTCTTATGTTCCCCATTGAAATTTGCAATGTTTTGTATCTATAACATTACATATTTTCTTTGGAATAGCATAAGCATGCGCAATAGTGACAAGTTGATATTTCATTCCCTGTTGGTGATAGTAGGTTTTCCATCCATCATTCCACTTTATCTGTTATAATTTCAATAATGTAGAAAGATAGAGCTAATTTATTACATCATATGTTTTACAATAGACCTAGGCTTTTCTTTAAGATTTGGACTGGTTTGATTTTTTAGGTTATTAGAGACAATTTTCTTAAATTAGATAGTAATAATAATGCCAAATATTTTTTACGGTTTCTCTAGAATGATGGTTTGTCCCAATGCAACTTTAAATTCTTCTAGCCACATTTGGATTCGGGAAAACAAAACTGACCCTAGGATTTCAAATGTGCTAAACTAAAATAGAATTCACTAAATTAATTATTGTTTTAGATCAACTTGTTAAGGTCCATAGAATTGAATATAACAAACTTTCTTCTTCATATGTTTCTATCAAAGACATCAATTCAATGAAGCTTTAATCTTGCTTGTACCTTCCTCTCCACAACCAAGATTAAGGATTGGTTAATCTTGATTAGGATAACCTAATCCAAATAAGGATTAGTTAGGTCATATTCAAATAGATCATGTAGATCACCATTACCATAGGATGGGATAAGCTGATCCAATTCAGGATTAATAGGATTGGTCAATCCATGGCCAAGATTGGTTGGATTGATGTAGGACATTGTTCAAATTGGTCAGGTTTAGATGGATTAACCCACAACCCTACCTTTACTTTTCACTAATCATTGCAAACATGGGATTGAGGACCAACCAATCTTGATTGAGATCACCATAGCCAAATTGAGATAATAAACCAGGTCCATATTGACCGTATAGGTCACGAACGCATAGAATTGATCAAATAGATCATATAGATCACCATTACAAGAGGATGGGATAACTTGATCCAATTCAAGATTAATAGGATTGGCCGATCCATGGCCAGGATTGGCTGGATTGATGACATTGTCCAAATTGGTTAGGTTTAGATGGATGTGTTGATGTAAATTGTCAATTCCATAGTGTATAAAATACATGGAGTGGTAGATTAGGCATGACATGAGCATAATGCATATTTTAGTCATTATTGTAGTCATCAAGTGTTTGTGGGTCCCATTGAAGATAAATTCCAAGCACTTGAAGCCAATGATGGATCCTTCTCCAAGCTGCTGGAGTTCCAAACTTAAAGACTAAAGGTTTTATCCAACTTAAGAAAGGTATATGAAGGAGTTTTAGACTTGAAGACTAAAAGATTCATCGAACTCAAGAAAGGTATATGAAGATAAAAAAATGATAGACATTGGTTTGAGAGACCTACCACCCTTTATGTAGCCTTATGGACCAAGCCATGGCCTTTGCATAAGTCCTAAGAGGCTTGGGTGCAAGATTAAGGATAAATAACAGTAAAATAGGGGAATCAGAACGATCCGGGGGTATCAGATCAATCCGACATGGCCCCTGGATCAATCTGGGTGGTCTCAAGACTTTTGATCTGAGACACCAGATCAATCCGACAAAGCCATATCCATTCGAACATGTCAATCCGATAGTGCCAGATCAATCCGATAGTGTTAGATTGATCCGACAGTGTTAGATTGATCCGACATCGTAGAATCACAAAAAAATATATGGAATGAATTGAAATTCGTGATGGAGATTATTTATCCATTGGGGATTATACGAATTCAAGGGTGCACGACTTAGCTTGTCCCCTATAAGTACATTAGGATTTTCATTGAGTTGTATAACAAATAATAACACACAAGAACATTAAGAGAGATTTTTATGTAACGAGAAGAAAACCTAAGGCATTCAATCTTTGAAACATTCAAGGCTCTATTTATGAACCTTCGTTGAAGATCTTAAGAGCATTCTAGTGCTTCCCAAGCACTCTATACTTGAAGACTAAGAGAGGGGATCAAGGAAAAAGGTTTACTCTCAAGTATACCTTCGTAAGAAGCCCCAAAAAGCAACATAGCATCACTTGGGAGCTTGGTGGAAAAGTAAAGCATATAAGCTCATCAAGGAGTAACCACCATTTAGTGAATTACATGCAATAGTACAACCTTATGAGGTAATTCGTATTGACTCAATCTAAATTCATAAGACCTTAGTACCTCCACCAGAGACATCAGTGGTTAGACCACTCCTATTGGATACACCGGGAGTAGACCTTAGCACTACCGCTGGAAACACCGGTAGTGTAGACTTGACACCTTCACCAGAGACATTGGAGGTGTAGACCATTCCCACCGAAGACATTGGGAATAGATTTAACACTCACTGGAGACACCAAGTGTGGATATAGTCTAGAATTTTACCTTGATTGTAATTGTATTCAAACTAAATAAAATCTAAGAGCTTAGTGTGAACTTTAATAGTGGACGTAGGCTAAGTGTCGAACCACTATAAACCTTTGTATTGTATGAATGCTTGTGTATTACAAATTGTCTCCATCTCTCTCTCCATCTTGGCATGATCATTACTTCATCAAGTGTTCTTCCATTATATAACACTTGGATCTTAACAGAAATTAATTCAATAAGACAAGTGTATTAATTTTCCTGTTACAAATTGAACATTAATTAATTAAAAATTAATTAAGGGGTAATTAATTTTTTTAAACCCTATTCACCCTCCCTCTAGGATTAAAAATCGGACTTTCAATTGGTATCAAAGGTAAGTTGCTCATATACAGTCTAACAACTGAAGTGGAAAGATCTAGTTCCTAGAGTTCAAGTCCAAATGGCCAATCCAAAAGAAGCCTACTCAACCTCGAAGCCTCCATTCTTCGATGGGAATAACTACCTGTATTGGAAATGTGGATGAATACCTTTCTTCAAGCCATGGACCTAATGGTGTGGTTTTGAATCCAACAAGGTTGGAAGAGACCTTCTACACCGAAAAAGGATTGGGATGAAACCTAAAAAAAGGCACATGTTGTAAATTACAAGGTATTGAATTCCATTTTTTGTGCCATTAGCCAAAACAAGTTTAAGAGGATTTGCTCACTCACTATGGCCAAAGAAGCATAGAACTTACTAGAAGTAACCCATAAAGAAACTAGTGCGGTCAAGAAGTTAAAGCTTCAAATGATCACCACTAAGTTTGAAGAACTTAGAATGGAAGAAGATGAGAAGTTCATTGACTTCTATACTAATCTCTAAGACCTAGTGAACTTCAAGGTAGGACTTGAAGATCCACTAAAATCGGATGTGATAATAAGAAAAATCCTTACATCACTTCTAGATAGGTTTATCCCCAAGATAACCACTATTGAAGAAAGCAAAGACATAGATACCTTAGTAGTGGAAAAAATTGTAAGGTCCCTACATACCTTCAAAATGACATTTAAACCAAATGCAAAAAAGAAGGGAGTTACTCTTAAAGTAGAAGAGCTATCTAGCCCAGAAGAAAATTCTAAAGATGAAGTAACATTCATCACAAAGGGCTTTAGGAAATTTTACAAGAAAAATGCTAAAAGCTTTAGAAGAAAATTTCATTCTAGAAGAACCAAGGATTTTTCTAGGAGAAAAGAGATCTCCAAAGATAAAATTGTTTGCTACGAATACAAAGGACATGGTCACTTTGCTTCTGAATGTGCCAACAAAAGATCTAAATCTAAAAGCAAACAAAAGAAGGCAATGGTCGCTACTTGGGATGACAACACATATGTATAGACTCAAAAGGGCGCTCTATGTCCTCAAGCAAGCTCCAAGAGCTTGGTATGAGAGGTTAACAAGGTTCCTTCTAGAAAATCAATTCTCAAGAGGAAGTGTTGACAAAACACTCTTTATAAAGAAGAAGGATGACTTCTTACTCATTGCATAAATATATGTTGATGACATAATATTTGGTGCAACCAGTGAGGATATGGCACATGAATTCGTTCATACCATGAAGAGTGAATTTAAAATGATTATAAGGGGAATTGAAGTTCTTTCTAGGACTTCAAATTAAGCAGACCAAGGATGTTCTATTTGTAAAAAAATCCAAATTTACCAAGGACTTAGTGTCCAAGTTTGGAATGACTAAATCCAAACCACTTTATACCCCCATTAATACTAACGAAAAGGTTAACATCGATGCTGAGGATAAGAGTGTTGACACTAAGATGTATAGGAGCATGATAGGTAGTCTTTTCTACCTCACCGCGAGTAGACCAAACATATCCTTTAGTATTGGTGTGTGTGCTAGACACCAAGCTGCTCCAAAAGAGTCGCATCTAAAAGCCACAAAAAGAATCATTAGATATATTTGTGGAACTCTGAATTATGGACAATGGTATCCATTGGATACCAATAATGTCATAGTGGGTTACTCAAATGTTGATTGGGCTGGTAATGTAGACAATAGGAAAAGCATAAGTGAAGGGTGCTTTTATGTCGATAACTATCTTGTATCTTGGCACAGCAAGAAACAAAACTCGATATCCTTGTCAACTGCTGAGGCTGAATACATTATAGAAGGAAGTGGATGCACTCAGCTTCTATGCATGAAGTAAATGGTGAAAGACTATGGTCTTGAACAATCTATTATGGAATTTTTTGTTAACAATAAAACTACAATCCAAATCTCAAAAAACCTTGTTCAAAACACTCAAATGAAACATATATAGATTAGACATCACTTCGTACAAGATTTAGTAGAACAACAAGTGATTGCCCTTGAGTTTATTAAAACCAAGAATCAATTGGCCAGCATTTTCACAAAGCCTCATGATTCTAAAATGTTCAAGTAATCAAGGAGTGCAATTAGGATGTGTGAGATTTGAAGAATGAGAGATATAGGCCTATGTATAAAATCCAAAAATTTAAGGCCAAACTATGCATTTTCAGCATAGTCGGATTGATCTTGATCCCACCAGATCCACCTGGCCTTACCAGATCGATCCCACATGGCGATTTTGAGAAAAAATGAATCATCAATGGCTTTTAAAATCCAAAAGAGAAGAGTTTTTCACTCAATCCTCTCTTGCTCTTTATTCTTCCTTGATTCCCTTGAGTTCTTCTTCTTCTACTTCTTGCAAAATCATCTCAAATGGCTCCGCCAAGGAAGAACATCGACAAAGGGAAAGGAACGGTGCCTTCCAAAATTCCCATTTAAAAGCAACCACGGCCACCTCCCATGAACTATGGGCCATTTCTTGATGACTCACATCTCTCCAACTACAATCATTACTTCTTAAAGAGGCTTATCTCTGTAGAGCAACATGTTGATGAGAAGACGATTCTCGGTCAACTCATGGCTATGAGGTGGTGACTAGAGGTTGGGAATCCCTCATGATGATTAGGGAGTTATCCAAGAGGAGGAGGTTAGGGTGTTTTGGTTGAACATCCACAACTCCAACCTAGATGACCTCACCTTCCACATTGAGGTCTACAGAGTTCAGATAGACCTTGATCCATTAGTGTTATCCACTCTACTCAGGATAGCCAGGCCCACGGGGCACGTGGTTCCGTTTTCCCCAGAGGATCTTGACAAGGTAGCCATATCAAAGGTGGTTGGTCGGGAGCAAATGACCTGGTTCAAGAAGTTACAGGCCACTGAGTACCACATAGAAGTGCAGTTGCCAAATCTCATCTTCACATACCACCTCTTCCCAACCACTCACAACAATGACATACCAGACATGATGGTGCATGTCATCTACTCCCTCCTTACCAAAAAGGAGGTCAACATAGTAACTATTATGTGTTAGTTATGTCATCATCTCAGAGGCACGCAATTCCAATGCATTGCGACTACTACCCTACGGCATGATGATCACACGCTTGTTAGAGGTTTGGGGGTCATATTCCCTAAGGAGGCCACCACCTTGAAGCAGGGTGTCGAGCTAAACTAGTCCACTCTTCAGCGGATGCTTCAAGAGGGAATGCATTCCAAGAAGAGGAAGACTGCCCCCACTGAGGTTGCACTTCCACTACTCCAACCACATCAGCACCACCACCTCCTATGCACGTGGAGGTCCCTCCTTCAGCACTAGTGCCACCTGCACACCAAGGCGAGCCCCCGGTGCCCACTTATGTATGTGAGACCTTAAAAGGTATCGAGGACCTACTGTCTGCATCATTGGCTATTTGGAGAAGATGGCGGATAAGCTCAACAGCATTGAGCATTGAGTAGAGTGTATTGAGCGCACTATCATTGCCCACACCCTAGTGTCCCTCTGGACCTTTGCACCCAGAATGATGAGGACAAAGATAAGGATGAGTAGTTTATCTTTTTGTAAATCCTTCACATTTTATACTTCAAACTTTAAATAACAATGAAAATTTCTTTTTTTGTATATTTCTTACCTTATGTTCTTATATCCACATCTATATTTGTCAATTTCATGACAAAAAGAGGGAGAAAATATACAATGATTTAGGGGGAGTTATCTTAGGGATACACATGGATATGAGGGGAGTTAATGTATTTAGGGGGAGCTAATAATCAAAACTCTTAATCTCAAACTGTTTCCCTTCCCTAATCTAATGAACAAAAAAATGCAATGAACAACTTTTGACATCATTCACATTGCATTTAATATGCTTGCTTGAGTGTGTGTTATCCATTCATTTGACTCTATTATTATTAGCTTGGGAAAGGTATTGTGTCTCAAATGTGATTTCAGAATTTTGAGGCTAAACATCTAAGCACAAGGCTAAACTGAGAACCCAAGCACACATCAATGGGAGTTCAAGAGTACAAGATACATCATTCAGTCTTTATTTGTATAATTGTATAACTCTTGCATATCATGGAGTTTGTAAATTCATTGCATAGCTTCATTGTACTCCATCCATGTATTTATTTGTATTTTGTCAAGGAATTGCCAAAGGGGGAGATTGTTAATGTAATTGTCAATTCCATAATGTATAAAATACATGGAGTGGTAGATTAGGCATGGCATGAGCATAGTGCAT
>JAOXJP010112084.1:0-14087 GCA_025762735.1 Platanus orientalis
CATTATATATTTACATCATCCCCCTTCCAATTTCCTATCTGGGTTTCTCTCTTTATGGTTACTTTCCCTCTTTAATGCTAGTTTTCCTTGAATTTTCTCAGTTGGGTAGTTTCTAGAAGTGAAGGAGAGAAAATGAAGAACTTCATATACTGCTTTGCAGTACACACTGCCCTTCTTGCTACAGTTCTCCTGGCCCTTCTTGCTTTAGGTACAAGTCTCCGTTTGGGAGCTCATGGTAAGTGGTACTACCCATAAATTAGTCATTATAAATCCTTAGTTTCTTTGTTTATTAATTTTTCAATAATTTTTATATGTTAATTTTTGTTAGGCATTCCAGTGAGCTTGAAGAGTCAAGGCATCTCTAATGGGATCCCTAAGGTTTGTTTTCTTTTCTTCAAGAAGCTTTGGTTCGGTTTGGTTGCCCGTTTGGTTTTATGCAAATGACTGTCAAACAAGACCGGGTTTGCTCGAGTGTACTTTGGTCAATTTACATGGAAAGAGAAGGGTGTTTTAGTAAATACATATTCAATGGAGTTATGTGTATTTATCACAACACCCTTTTGATGTCATTGCTCCTGATGTATCATTTCTCATTGTGGTGAACAGTCTCTTTTCTCCAGTCCACACTTAAGCAGATCCGATCTCCCCTCGGATCTTTTCTTATTTGTACTCTTCCACCCTAAGCATTAGTACAGAACCAGGACAGTGGTTGAATCGGGAAAATGGGGAACCGGACCAGGGGTTTAACCAAACAGCCCCAAAGGTGTCATGATATCAAAAGATTAACCAAAATACCGAGTTTAGTGAAACTAATCAAGTGATTATTGTCTATGTTTATCATATATATGCAGGAAGAAGTGAAGGAGGAACTTGGAATGGAATTGTACCCGACCGGATCGAGCTTGCCAGACTGCTCCCATGCCTGTGGGCCGTGCTCTCCATGCAAAAGGGTGATGGTGAGCTTCCAGTGCTCCGTTGCAGAGTCATGCCCCATTGTCTACAGGTGTATGTGCAAGGGGCGATATTATCACGTACCTTCAAATTAACATATCACATTCTACAAGTTTCTAATGGAAGATTTTGGAGTATAGATTTTAGATTGGATGTCAAGGGTTACTATAATTATTGATTTGTGAAGATGCGTTTGAGTTTTTTCTACCTAAAAGTCTAAGGTAAAGGGAAAGAAAGAAATGGTGGAAGTGAAGATTGAAGGACAATTGTGAGCTTTGTAAATAGTAGAATGAGGTTATGCAGAATTGATTTGTTGTCTAATCCGTTTATCTTTTTTGTTCATGTAAGGTTATGAGAAAGTATTGATTTTTGAATCTAGAGTCCTTTAATATTAACTCATGAAGCTGTTTGTAACAGAATTGCAATGATCCAAGTAATCTTACATTCTCAACTCATCCAAACACAGCCATATCTTAGTTATTTGGGGTTGACTACATGAGTTTTGTTTTGTCCAGTAATAAAACTTCCGTGATTCACATAAATGAGTTTGGCTGATGAATCTATACTGACCGTCAACCTGACACAATTCTCCTTCTTTATTTGGATTTGGGACCGACAGTACCAAAATCACTGACAGAGTTACTCTTCATGTTTACTCACATGTTTGGTATCTACCGACAAATGTTAAAGTAGGGACGGCCACCAAAGCGGATTTCCTGGAGCGTACAAGCTTGTACTGTAGAAAACTGTAGCACCAGGGTGTCTGGTGGTACCTGGGCGGAAAAGATCGACAGCCACAAATACCACTTGCTTTGAGACAAATGCCACCAGAAGAAAATTAAATGGATGTATTTACTATTTGGTAGGCACATAAGAGTCATGAGGGAAGAAGAAGAATCTCTTTCATTGAGTCACAAATTTATTCTCCATCAATTTGAACTGGGTATCTAAAAAGTACTAAGGTCTATATAACTTGAACATCACTATACATATTTCAAACTAGAAGATACCAACTTTCTGTAAGTTGGTAAAATCTTTGGGTGTTGTACCACAGGCTTGGTTTCAAAACCCATCTTCACGTATAATTACCTATAAAAAAAAAAAAAAAAAAATCATGAAAGAAATGTTATTGAACTGTCAACCATTGGATTGGAATTTGTAAGCATTTATACTAACACAATTCGGTATGGGTGTCACAGGGATTCCAATTTGGCGATCCCTCGGTGTCACAGTACCCTTGTTTTTTTTTAATTAATTTTCCTTTTCAAAATCTCCTCAATTTTGCTTTGTTAAAGGGCATTCTCATGGAGATCACCCTTACTCAGTGCAGTGGCACCATTCAGAATTAGGGATGTAGGACTGAATATGAAAGGGTTATAAGCATATCTGTTAACCAAATATCGGATATGAATACGGATCTATAATAGATATCTAAAATAGGATTTGTACTCGTATTTATTTACTTAGTTGGATATCATATACAAATATAGGTATATCAGGAACTTTTTTATTTTGTTTTATTTATAGGTAATTATAGGTGAAGATGGGTTTTGAACCCAGGTCAACGGTACAACCAGTGGCAGAGCCGCATAAGAGAAAGGGTGGGGGGCAGTTTGTAATACTAATGGGCCAGATGAATCTAATATCTGATTGGAATCAGTTGCTTCCCCCCCTGATTGGAATCGGTTGCCCCCCTAAATGTGTGACTACTCCATGATTGGAATGAGTTGCCCCACCTTAACAGAAAATGAGTTCACGTCAACTCCAGTTGACTGAACTAGTACCACTCCATTTTCTGCTCAGGATGTGACACAATGTCTCACAAAGGGTCATTAATAAAGGGAGCAAATTTCCTTTCCAGTATGGTGTCCTGGGCATCAAGTGACTTCATTTGGAATAAAATGGGTGAAAATTTAAAATTTCATTCAACCACTGCCCATTTTATTCCATGTTAAGTCACCTGGTCCTGGACAGAACATCTATTTTGATTAATAATTACACAAGTATTTATTAATTGTATATTTATTATAATACCTTCTTTTGACAAGTGTATTGACTCAAACACGATCTCTCAAGCCACATGTCATGCACTGATTGTTAATGGAGTGGTACTTATCCATTGAGACCGGAGATAATTTAAAATCCTGAAGAATTCTTGCCCCGAGATCGGAGAAAGTGTGTCCCTTAATGGGTGCCAACAATGTTAACAACTAGCAGGTGATATGTTACATTGAAAAAGTGATTTACACTTTTGGAAAGTGCTTTTCATTTTTTTGATGTGATATGTCACCCTCTGGTTGTGGGCGCACCATTGGCACCCGTTAAGGTGGGGAGGGGGGACGTACATAATCCTTTAGCTTGCCTCCCTACATGAAAATCCTGGCTTCGCCCCTGGGTACGGCAACCAGACTTTACCAACTTAGCAAGCTGGCTGGAACTTAGTTGCAAGGAGAAATCAATCTCCAAATCAAGATGGTGAACTGATAGGGAATGAAAGAAAAAACAAAAACATGGATGGAACCTAAAAGAAACATACCGATTCTTCTTCTTCGTATTCTTCTTGATGGTTGCAAGTTCAGCAGGTTTTATTTTCATCTTTTTGGTGGCAGCGAATTAGGTTCATAGCCACCCGTACTGTAGCAGTTTAGGCAGTTTAAGTTATATATATATATATAAAATAAAAAATTTAACCAAATTATGCTAGCTCGGCTCATTGCCACCCCTTCGGGCTTACCCCCTGTCCTAAGAGGATCATGCCGCAAGCTTCACCTTGGATTTGGTGTGACCTTTAATGACCAAACAAGGTCCACCTGGCATCAAGGGTGGACACATCAACATCCAAAAAGTGATTTACTTTTTGAGGGAAACTTTTCACTTTTCTGTGCTGATGTGTCTGCCCCTAATGCTGAGTGGACCACTCCTGATGCTGAGCAGACCTTTTTCCTATATTAAGGGATTATACCGAATCCTGAGCACCCATGCTTCAGGGCATTGTTTTCTTTGCAAAGCTTTGGTACGCCAATTCTACCTCCCCTAAAAAAAAAAAAATCAAGTAATTAAATTTAATAACAACAATATTAATGCATTATAACAGTTCAAACATAATTGGATAGTGACAAGAGCTTTTTTACACTTATAAATGGACCATCGTTCGATCAAGCAAACTAAATGCCACAAATAAAATATTTTGTCCGGTTTGATTGGTTCAACTGGCCAGTTTTGACTGGTCCAAATCAAACCTCGTCCAACTCATTGGTTGGGTTTTAAAAAATTTACATACAACATAATTAATGATTCATGACCCTTTACCCTTATTATAATGTTGTATGTTGTTATAACTGCTTCTTTTAAATCAATGTATCTTTTAGCTTATACCCAAGGTTTTAAACAAAGGGTTTTTTACCACCCCTCCAAAAAAAACAAAAAATCCAAATGTTTTTCAATTAGCCAGCCTGATTACTTCTTTTGAGATCTTGGCCATTCGGGCTTACATGATAACCGCATAAAACAGGTCCTATATTGGGATGGGAGAGACTGAGCAGTAAACAGGCAACAACCGGCGAGGATTTTCTATGCCGTTGGTACCTTCCACTGAGGTCAAGGGGCGGCTACATCAGCGTCAGAAGTGATTAACACTCCCCCAAAAAGTGAAATCACTTTTGGCACTGCTGTTTCTGCCCATTTGACCCTCAGCGGAGGTTAGAGGAGGATAGGGTTGGCTCATAAAACCCAAGCCGGGCAACTATGCGTTACGCGTAAGGGTGTCAACAAGCCGAGCCAGCTAAGCTCAGCTCAGCTCATCAACACATAAGAGCATCTTACAGGATAACACCTGAAATTTTTAGGGTTAAAATGTCAAATAAAAATGAAGAAGAAGAAGATGATAGAAAATCCTCTAGATATCCTCTAGTTCGTTTATCTAACTAAACGAACTCAATTGGAGGCTCAGGGTAAGCCCATGACAAGCCTTGCCAACTTAACTTGGTTCATTGAAAGCACTATCACGACGCACCACATAATATCAGGGCCTCAATGACCAAGATGGGCTACAATTTAAGATTGAACATTTTGTACCCCCTAAACAAATTAACAAAACCCAAGCAGTGCCATAACTTTTGGTATGAATCCATGGGAAATGTATTCTCAAGTTTCTGTCATGGATTCGTCCATTAAGAAGAGAGACTATAATGACACTTGTTTCCATGAAATTCATTGTGAAAATTACCAGAATAGACATTAATCAACCCTAGAGTTTTCAACATTGGTGTGGGGTAAAATGATTGGAAAAAACCTTAACTACTACGAAGTTCTTTTTAGTAACTGTATAAATTATTAATTAAGCTAAAAAATTTTTAGCGGATCCGTGGCGCAATGGTAGCGCGTCTGACTCCAGATCAGAAGGTTGCGTGTTCGATTCACGTCGGGTTCATTTCCGCTTTTGGTATTTTGTTCCAAAATTTTGTCCAAATCAATTGCGCACATCTCTGGCATTTCCTCTGAAATCCCATTAAATCTTTCTAAGTTCCTAAAACCCACCCATGACCCACATCTCTAAATTTAGTGAAACCTCTAAAAATAGCCCTAGAATTTGTTGATCACTTGCTCTCATCAAGGCAGTTCACGATGATGTGAACGTATAAATGTATCTATCTATCTTGATTTCTCTCTCAATTGCGTTTTCAAACGCATCAAGGGGATTGTTTGATCTAATATGTATCCCAAAGAATTAGTTACGAACAATCCATGAATGAATAGGTGCGGATGGAGTTTGGGGCTGACACATCAGCGCCAAAAAAATGATAAGCACCCTCCAAAAAGTGTAAGTCACTTTTTCAGCGACGTGGCTGCCCCTGATGCCTTTTGCACCTATTCGGTCAGGGGGTGTTCGACCCAAATCAAAGCTCAATATGTATGGGCAGTTCAAAATCCAGATATTCGCAGTGGGTGTTTTTATAGTATTTGTGCTTATGGTCATACATCACAAACATGATAGATAGTTTATAGGCTTTTATATTTTATTAGATCTTAGGCTCTTCTTATGCTAAACTGTGTTTTTTTTCTAGTTGCCCATATAGATATCTGATGCGTAATTTGGTCATTAGTTGAAATTCGGTTAATTTGCTTTGGTGGACTGTAACAGCTATTGAATTAGAGCCCACACTTCAAATAAAAAAAAAGAAAAAGAAAAAAAAGTAAGATGTGTTCGACCAGTATAATCTTGGACCATTCCCCATTTTGCAGGTAGCTCATTGATTGAAGGGTTCAGATTGATAAGTTGGTGGTTTGTCTCAGTGGTATGGCTATTTCCATATGAGATACCTTCTAGATCCGTTGGTTTTTAACTTCGGAGATCTATAGGTGGGACCCATTTTTCCCACAAACGTGTCATACCGCCAGTATGGCAGGCCATAATGGGGGCAGGAGAGGATCTTTTCAGGTTCTTCTCTCTACTATGATATTGTGGCTTTTCTCCTTTTAAAGCCCCCCCACCCAAAAAAAAAAAAAAAAAAGATGTAAATCACTTTTCAGTTGGTCCCTTGGTGCCGGTTGCACCGGGCAGGATTTGGTAGGACAACTTACAGAATGCCTAAAGTAAGAATGACTTAGGGGCTAACACATCAGCATGGGAAAATTGATATACATTTTTTGGGATGCTTTTTCACTTTTTTGGTGCTGATGTGTCAGCCCCCAAGTCATTCTTACTTTAGGCACTCTGTAAGTTGTCCTACCAAATCCATCGAACGTTTGCACCTGTTTGTACAAACTCATTTGTACCTAATCCCAGCTATGAAAAAACGTGCACACACACAATTATAGTAAGGTAAATTTATTTGCGTAATGGCAAGCTTTTCCCCGTCATAAAATATTGCTATTTCTTATGCGTGAATTAGCTTCATATGATAGGTCTCTCGGATCAAAATTTATCCAATAAGGTGATCATGATACATGTTTCCAGGAGAGCACGATATGAACTTGGAGAGGTCGGGGTTTCAAATCCATGGGCCGCAATTCTGCGAAGGATAGCGGTAACCATAATCATATGGTGAATTGGCAATTTGGAGATTATTTCATAGTTTATACTTATCAATTAGAAGAATGCTTAGAAGACTTATCCCTTCACTGTCTCGGGGATCAAAGCAGCCATGATGGGGCAACTCTGGATTTTTTTTGGCCTACTTACTAAGTAGGACTTATATGTAGGGCTAGCTGTGCGCTGGGACTGGGCCCCATCCAAAAATTAGTTGAAAAGGCCCGGCCAAAGCTTAGGTCTGACAGGTCCTGGACCTAAATTAAAGCCTGATCTTATTTTTGAGCCATCTTCGGGCCCCTATCCTGGCCTCACCCAATGCCTGGTTTCTGTTATATAGATGTAGAGGGCTGAGGCTTAGAAGAAGGTTTGGGCCTCGATTTCTAAGTTTCTTCTAAGCCTGAGCCTGTACTATACAATTCCAAGTTTACTATGCATGGCCCAGACCTGGCCCATGCACACTCCTACTTATATGGGAATGCATTACAAGGAGTTCTGAACAAATTCCAATCTATTCCCGAGCTGACTCAATTGAGTTTTAAAACAGGTGATTGATTGTCTTGTGCACAGTTTTACCACCACCACCACAAGAAGAAGAAGAAGAAGTTGTGCATAAAACACCATGACTTTCCTTAGATTTTATTCACAGATTTTTCTCCAAGTAGTGTTGGCTTATGGTTCATATATGAATGCTTTTTATATTATATTGGAATTATTATATTTATCTTTATATGTTACATAAACATGAAAAGAGATTTTTTAACGAAAATTTTTAGACAACTTAAGCAATTAACCTCCAATTCACCCCTAATAAAATCTTAATATGGAAACCCATTTAGTATTGGGTTTGAAACCTAGTGCCGAAATCCAAGAGATGGTGCATAGGGCTGTAAATGAAGTGAATTCGGAGCGGATATAGATGCATTGTATTTGTATTCGTTTAGTTAATAGAATGTTGGATTCAAATTCGAATATATACTATTTAAAAATATCTGTATTCATATTTGTTTATTTAAACGAATTTCGGCTATATCCTATTACATTCTCTATTAGAAAAAAAAAAAGATTTTGAGTGGCGACACATATTTTGAAGGCTTGTCGAAGCTTCTCATACTTTTCTAAGAGAACGACAATTGTAAGCTTTAATGGATTCACAGGATTTTTGAGTAGATTAACACAAATGGCTTTCTCTTCTTCGTTGTCATCAAGTAGAAACTCTACAATACCAGTCCAATATACCAATATAGGCTGTGTAGCTTGATGAATAAAACTTAAACAAAAGAACTCACCATTCCCCTTATGAACATCAGAGATTTCGCACCTCTCCTACTTCGTAGTGGAGGCAAAAGTTTATAACGTAGGGATATTTATGAATGACCTAGTATTTGATGGGCTTGTCATTAAATGGGCATCGGGATTGACATGCCTACCTAAACTTCTAAGGGTCTTTAGACTGACATATTTCTAAGGTTCTTGGGATTTACGACTAATTAAGATTATACTAATGGAGTTCGACACCAGTTTCTTTTCTTAGGGGAACGAAGTTTAGACCTACAGGTCTTGTTTATCAACCTTTTGTACTGATCTAGTTTATTTGAGATTAGGATAAGATATTTTGTTGTGGTTGGGAAAGATGTTAAGCACCTCAATACACTGACCTTTTTATGGTGTGTGTCTTTAGGGTTTTAGTTATCAAGCTATTTAAGATTCTATGATAAGTTTTAAATCCAATGGTCTACACTCTATATTCTAAAAATAGTTATATTTAAATGGATCAGATATTTAATGGATCTGACCGATACATGTCTATATCCTATCTGACATAAATGGGTATTTTTATGAACGGATCAGATAAGCTTATTTCGGATCAAATGTGGATGAAACACATACATTTTTCGGATAACTTATAGGGCTGTCAATTGGGTTGAGGTCTGTCCAAACTCAGCCCGAAATGTTTTGCCCTAGCCCAAACTTGGCCCAAATAAATTTTGGGCTTAAAATTTGGTTCAAACTCAGTCTGTTTTAAAACAACAGGCTTCAGACTGAGTTTGGACAACCCAAATTAAAACTCTTTATTAATTTTTTGGTTTATTTTAGATTCATAATATTAATTACCCCTATATCCATATTATATGGGGTTCTTTTAATAGTTGACACTTGAATTATTTGATGATAGTAAATTTGTTACAAATATATGAATCCAAAAAGAATAAAAAAAATTAGAGAGCTAATATCACCATATAAATAAAATTATTACTTCTTAACTAGTTTGAGCCGGGCAGGGCTGAACTTGTGCTACCCAAACTCGACCTGAATAAAACTTCAAGCTTAAAAGTTGGGCCCAAACTCAGCCCAGCCCAGAATTAGGTTGGCCTAGCTCGATTATTTTTTGGGTCAGACATGTCTGGCTTTGGGTCAGCCCGGCCCAATTGACAACCTTAATAACTTACAGCCCGAGATGGAATTGCCTAGAGAGGACCAAACCAGAGGTCAAACCCGATTGAACCTAAATGAGACCATCCAGTTCTTATATCCTCAAAGTGAACTAAATTTTTGCTTTTGAAGAGAAGAGGGCGCCACCGCCTAGTTGTTATTTTTTACCCAACAAAAGATATTTAAAAAAATCGTAAAACCTTCCTCATCTTCTTCATGCAAAATACAATTATGCAACTCTCTCATTTTTCTAGGGGTGGTCCCCAATTCATTTGCACCACCACCTGAAACCCGGTCTCTTTTGTTTTGTTTTTATATATATAATAAGAATGGCTTATTCCCCCCTACTTTAGTCCCTTTAACTGCATCAATAATTTAAGTAAGAATTGACCCCCAGCCCGATCACCTCCACTTACACCACCACCTCAAATCCAAGTTTTTTTCTTAAATAAAGATGGCATTCATTTTTGCTAACCTGCCTGCTCACCCCTTTTAGTCTCTTTAAATGCATCAGTTTGATTTGAGTAAGAATTATCACCAAACCTCTGATCACGTCTCTCCACTTTGTTTTTTGTTGAATTGCTTTATATCAATGCTGCCACCAAACCTCTAGTTATAAGAGGACCATTTTACACTTATGCTTTTTCGTGGCGTTGGGAGATTGCATTGACCAAACCTCTAAATTATAAGAGGACCATTTTACACTCATGCTTTTTCGTGGCGTTGGGAGATTGCATTGACCAAACCTCCAAGTTATAAGAGGACCATGCTTTTTCGTGGTGTTGGGAGATTGCATTGAATATATTTATATATAAAAGGCGATTAGGGTAATGTGCATCGAGATGAAATTAGTTATGTTAATTTAGATTAGTGACAAGGATATAATTTGATAATCACCTTATTTTTCTTTCTAAACGGTTCTTAGAAGACGATTGGGTTCCGTACTTTTTCACGGTCAAGTTCCCATATGCGTATGCATGCACTTCTCTCATGCATCAATGGCCTTCCAAAGGCTTTTTTTTTTCCATGTAGATCCTTGGCTGCATCAAGCTTGTTCTGAGAAGCAATCCCTTTCCTTGTATTTGCAGTTATAATAGACGGTTAGCCCTTGAGTGCCTCACAAGGGGAGTGGTGCAGAGGCTTTCAGGCCCTACTATAATTTGGCACCAAGTTATAAGACCATGTCTAGTCTGGCACAAAGTTGTGTATTTATCAAGCATCAAAGTGTCCTGCATAAGTGTCACCAACTCCGCAACTCCGCATGTTGGTACCATGTCCTAAAGCTATCCTTTTGAAGGTACTACTCAACTTAGATTATGGAATGTATTGACTACATAATCAGGTCATGCAAGCCAACCATCAACTTGGATGGGAATTGAGTGAATTGGAAAGTTTCAAGGCATACAAGGAATACATTATCTCAAACTTGAACAACTAAACATAGCCGAGCCAGCGTCAGAGAAGGAAGTGTTCAAAGGACCAAAGCATCTAGTTGATCAAAAATTATCTTAAGCATTCATGGCACTCAAGATTCTTGGATGTGAAGCTCGGAGAAAGGTCAACCTTGGCCATAAGACATTGAAAGTCTGCAAGCCTAAGGTAGTAAGAAGAAAGTTTTGCAGTCCTGTGCAAATTTGCTAATAAAGCCACAATATTCGGTCACACAAATTTGTTCTTCTCAAGCATGGCAGGTTACTTGGAGGAATTCCATGCAAAGTTTGGTGATGGCTTTAAGGGTTGAAGTCTCACATAACTACCTCAAAGAGTATCAAGGACGCACTACCATCAGCTGTGTTAAAGATGCTTATGTTACCACATCTTTGAGGGGGTATTTGTAAGTAATTAAATTTGGCACCAATTGCAATAAAGGGTTTACACTCTCATAAATCTATATAAAAGTCCTTGAAGTCACATGTGGACCTTACATCAACAAATTAGGCCTAATGAGAAGGATAAGCCCATTGAGCCAAGGTCCGGGTTTGTAACCTTGATATCACAACAATGCTAATGCATTGTAATAGTTCAAACATGATAGGATAGTGGCAATTGTAGATAAGAGGTAATTATTTACACTTATACATGGAGCATCATTCGATCAACCGAACCCAAGGCAACAAATAAGTCTTTTTTCTTCGGTTTGATTGGTTCAACTGGCCAGTTTTGACCGGTACAAATCAAAACCTCGTCCCATTCATTAGTTGGGTTTTCAAAAATTTACATACAATGTAATGATCCATGGCGTTGTTTTTTACTGTTATAACTACTGCTCTTAAATGCATCTTTGACGTTATCACCAAAGATTTTAAACTTCAAATGTTTTTTACTACCCATAAAAAACTTCAAACGTTTTTCAATTGGTCAGCCTGATTATTTCTTTTCTTCTCTTCTTTTTATTGGCTCTTGGCCATTCGGGCTTACATGGAAACCTCATAAAATAAGACCTATATTGTGATGGGAGAGACTGAGTAGGGGACAATACCGTGAAAGGGTGCCAACGAGCCAAATTGAGCCATCTTACAGATTGACACCTAAAATTTTTAGTGTTGAAATGTTCAAAGAAGAAGAAGAAGAAGAAGAAAGCATTACTTATTACATATGTGAAAAATTTGAGCATTTTATAAGAAAATGTAAATACTGAAAAAAATAAAGTATATAAAAAATGATGGCCATAGCGACTAAGATTATAGGTAATTTCGTTATGACCATAATAATGGATTTTGTGTTGAAATTTAGTTTTAGAAAAAATAAAGATTGCGACTTTAAAGGACGTAGCATATGCTAAAAGTTTGAAAAACTTCATTTTTTTCAGAAATTTGTTGAATAAATGACTTTAAAATTTTATTTAATCCGACAAATTTATTTTATTGAAGAATCAAATTTGTGTTAGTAAATGGTGTGCTAGATTTTTGTTGGCAAAGGTGTGCCAAAATGAGATTTTCAAATTAATTATAATGTGAAATCCAAACAAATATGTTTGAAATAGAATTTTGTAAAAAATAGATGATTAAGGATTGAGTGATAATCTTAAGTTGTATGCAGTCAAAATGAAAAGTTGACTGACTTATCTAAGCCTTGCAAGGGAGATATTAGCTAAAACGTCAAAAGGGATGTGTTATGACATAAAAAATTATCAATGACTAGAACCCAATCGAAATGGTTCAATGAAGTAATTAATCACTAAGTAATTAATGGAAAACACTAAGTAATACAAGATGAATAACAATGAAAATAGAGTGAAAATTTGAGACTGTAACATTTAAGAGGTTGAGTCAATGACTTTTAATGAGTTTATAGATCTTAAAAGATTAAGGGTCAAGTTACAGTGATATTTTAAATAAATTTACTGATAGCAGTATGAGTGTAATGACACACTTTGTATAAAAGGGTAAAAATATAATTTTACCCTCCATAAGGGTAAAATTATCCTTTCACATGTTTAAATAGACTATAAAGTGGTTTGGGAATCCATCGGACCAAGTTAGAAGTGTAAAACCCAAGTTTGGTTTCAAACTTATCAAGTTTGAAAGTTATCCCAACTTTGCATTTGGGGTACCTTGGTAGACCCATTGACATAAATACTGAGATAATTACGAGTTATGCCATACCTTTATGAAAATATCTAGGAGTCTAATTTCTAAAAAAATAAACGGTATGCAATTATGAGTTTCTTAGAAGTTATGCTCATTTTACCACGAGGTGTCTGTGCTAAGAAGCCTACGTATTGGGGTAACTTCTCGGGCTCACTGACACCAATCCTGAATGAACTAAGGTATGAACTTTACCTTGTTAGAATGGTATTTAAGTTTAGTTTCCAATCCAACAAATGAAGATTAATTCTAAATTATATAGAGAAAGTTATGAGCATTTTGTGAGAGATGTTAAAACCTATAAAACTCTATTTTGGATTAATACAAATAATTTGGATCGATCCAGAATCGAACTAGGACATTTCTACTCTCAGAAAAATGTATGAATAGTGTTGGATCTATACAGGATTGAATCAGGATATATCGATCCAAATGCCCAGAATGCGATTTTTTTAAGGAAAAAATGATTTTTTTTCATCTTGGAGAGTGTGAGACCCCCCAACTCAACCCAAAACCTTATAAATAAGATAAAAAAACCCTAATGGTCTCATTTACACCAAAAGGGAAGAAATTAGAGAAGTTTAGAGGATTTGAGAGCTATGAGTAGAAGTTCTTCGTCACATTGGGTAAGTTTCACTCCAAACTTTGGAAATCTATTAGTTTAACTCATTTTTTTTCCTAGATTTCCATTCTCTACCTAGTTAACACTCTTTCTACATCATTTTTACAGAGAATAGGACCAACAAGAAAGATGTTTTAGAGGGTTAAAGAGCTTGAACAAGCAAAAGACAAAAATAGTGAGTGTTCATATATAGTATACTACTCATTTGTTCCTTCTACTATTTCTTCATGGTTATTCATTTATTTAGTTGGTATTTTGGCTTCTTCATCACTTGATTATTAATTTATGAGGTTTTGTTGAGTTCACTTCATGTGATTGGTAGATCTATGATATTATTTGAGTTTTCATACATGATGTGTTACTCTCTTTGATTTCCTACCATTTTTTTCATGGTTATTCTTCAATATGATTGATATTTTAGTTTATTCACCAGTTGATTGTTAATTTATGAAGTTCTTGTGGGTTC
>JAOXJP010112095.1:0-14086 GCA_025762735.1 Platanus orientalis
GCTAGGGCATCTGGCCCAAGAGACTCTTTTAGGCACCCACAGTTACCTTCCCTTGCTTTTCCAACCTTGTTGAGATGCGGGTGGTAGTAGTAGTCATAGTAAGATTCACCTTCAATGTCTTTCTTGTGGAAGTTCCTATGGCAGTGCCAGGTTGCACACTTTTGAGCTTCTAGGGTAGCTTCTTGCATTTAAATGACTCACTTTCAATGTCTTTTCACTCTTATGCTAAGAAATATATATTGACTTAAACCTTAACAAATGATATTAAACAATCAACATTTCATAGGTGGCTGTGTTAATTTAGATGGCACATTGGGATTGGTTCTCCAACAAACTTGTTGGATAAATACATCTAGCATATCCAAATTCTAAAATTTAAGCATGAAGAGTGTGGGCCTCGATTTTCGTACGACGGGTAAATCCCTTTTAAAAGAGACTTAACTATAGCAGAAAAATATCATAATGATTTAGAGTCGCCACCATCCTTTTTAAAGATGTGGATGAACATCAATTTTGAAAACAATGTAAAGTTTTATAAAAGAAATAATTTAAAATGTCTGACTCCACACTTAAATCAGTCAATTTCCAGAGATTCCTAGGTAAGTTGTTCATTTATGAGTTAGAGAAGGTGTTAGACATCCCACCTCATCTGCTTTCGTGGTTCCCTACTTTAAACCCGTCACAGTCTAATGGTCAATTTGGTTTATTGTTTATTCATCTCACCCATTGCTTTTTCTCTCATTTTATTGAGATTAAGGAGGGAATCCATATGCCATTTCTACCGAAATTTCAGCAGCATAACGACTGTAATATGGACCCCCTGCAGATGAATAGTGATCCCCATGTCACTTCTTCAATAACTTAATAGTCCATATATAAAAAGAAAACACTCTAAATATATCATACATCCACAGCATCATCACTGTCCACCCGATAGCTCTGTATCTATCTTTGTCAACATCACCTGAATTCATATCTAGATAAACATAAGTACTCCATTATATTTACCAATATTTACAGTACTTTAGAAATAATAAGTTATTTAAAGATTCTTTGAGTTATCCAATGCCATCCATATATGCCATACATCCACAACACCATTTTCATATCCACCACTCTCATTCACATTCATCTCATTTACATTCATTATATTCATATAGTTTAAAAATGCATAAATTAAGTTGTCTAAATGTAATATATGTTGTACAAACCTTTCAATTAAGTGATCTAAGTTATGCTATGTAAGTTAATGCTTTAAAGGTGAAACTTAACTTTTATGTTGTAGTTTATTGTCTGTTTTTCATGTAACCAAGACAACAGTAGATGTTAGTAGCACCATCTACAAGAATAATAAGAATAAAAAATGGAACTATACCTCTTTCCATTATCTAAAGTTGGAAAAACAATAAAATATTAAGTGCAATCAACTCTTTATAGTAGAAAGAACATGGTTTTTTTTCTTTGTACACTAATCATGCCTATAAAGAATCTTAGGTAAGGGTAAATTGGAATGTAATTAGTTTTGGTTTAGACTGACATGGAGTAGCTTAGGTTGGACATGTTTAAATTAGTTTAGTATTAAACTTATTTACACTGATTGGCTCAGTCCAAAATTGTGTTAGATTGATTCACATATGAATTTCTTTCTAGGCCATGAACTTTCACAATGAGAAAAAGAGATATAAAAAAAAGTGAAATTTGATTCCATAAGAGGATATATAGCAAAAAATCAAATATATTGTTGCATCAACAAATAAATAAAGTATATAAATAACATGGGTTGGAATGAAGATAAAAAAGAATTCATATGTTAAAAATTTACATACAGATGGGTACTCAAACTATACTCATTTCAATGCACACAGTTACAACAACACTAAAGCTTGATGCAAAGGAAGACATTGAGTATGAGTTGTTGTTCATGACAAAAAGCAACTTAAACTCTAGCCATGATGTAGTTTATGTTGAAAAGTTTTCAATTTTGAAAATGACATATAACCTGACACAAAAAGAATCATAAACAATCATCAAAACCACATGAATGCTTCAATCAATTCAATCAACTAATAAATGAATTAATAAAAATATTTGTTCTTATGCTAATCATATTTGGTTGCCAATTATGAGAAATGAGTTTTTCTTTAAAAAAAAAAAAAAATCAAAGAAAAAATGTTGTGAGTTCTCTCTATGTATTGTTTGTATGGCATACAAGGTAAAACATTGGTATAATCATCATAAACTAAAAGCCTCAAACTTTCTATCATGAGAAGATAGCACCAATTATGTCTAAGAAGAAGATATTCATTCCCAAACCCCCTTTTAAAGATATTTCATAAAGAAATACCAATTAGCAAACTAACTTAGCTATTTTATGGTTATATCATCAAAAGCGAATGATTCCTTGCCTAGGAATAAAATAGACAACACCAAAATTAAGATAAAAATTGAAGCATTCCCACTCAAGAGAGCATGAGCTATCCATGTTATGTGAAGATTGAAATATTTTGATTCCCATAAAAAATGGTCTAGCCATCCCTCACCCTACCTTATTATCTAAAGCATATAAACCAGAAAAATAAGGAGTCTCATTCAATTTGGCACATCAAAGACAAAGAGAAAGCATATCTTATTTTAAAAGAAAAACAACATAGAATTAGTCAAACAAAAGACATTTATAAATCGGTGCTATGTTCAATAAGCATTATTTAAGAAAACCCCTTTTTTAGGATATACCAAGTTCAATTCTCAACAACCTCATTAAATGTTTAAAGGAGAAGAATTAGACTATGAACTTCAATTTATTTCCCTAAAATCAACATCTAAAAAAATAAAATGCAAATGAATGATGAAAGATAATCAAGCATTCTGTGGTTTTAATTGACAATAACAATAACATCACCCTACTCTATCAATTTATAGGAACCCCCCATGAAATATAGCCTTAATCCGACAGGCAAAGCAATAATTGATCTTAAAAAAAAATAATAATTATAACAATAATAAAAGTGATAGAAATCAACTACTTATATAAAGAATAAGAAAGACAACTGTGGACATCGTGGAAAGGGAATCCGCGACCCACTTCGGGGTCTGTTTTGGAGTCGCCACCAACTCAGGTTCTTTTACAGGCAGGGTTGGGTGCCTGCCTCCTTTCCAGGGGAAGGGAGGATACGGGCTTTCTTAGGGCCCGGGCTAGGCACTTGGGCCTAGGGTTGACTCTTTGACTGGTCTGGTTTTCAGGGATCTGGGTAATCTATTTGGTTGCAATTAAGGAAGGTGTTAGACACCCCAATTACCTACCTTTTTAGGGTGGCTTCTCTGACCTAACAATTTCATTTTATTTTCACCAAGGAGTGAATAAAAGTAAGGGGATTTGAGTGGGGTTTCTATTAGTACGCCTGATCCCAGGGTAGTAAGCCTTATCATGGGTACGCCTGATCTCTCACAGAGGTGGAGATTAGGTGTCTTGACCCAATTAGACCTTTCTAAGGTCTGGTTGATGTGTTAGCAGGCTGAGACTTTTATTGGGGAATTTTGGAGGAGTTGTGGGATCATTCAAGGGTTAGGATAAGGTAAAGGGTGGTTTTGGGGTCTTTATGTCTGAGTACACCTGAAAGAATAGGGTACACCTGTTCTTTACATATACCTGATCTCACACTGAGGTGGAGATCAGGCGTACTGACCCAGTTGAACCCTTTCTGGGTTTTGTTGACATGTCAGGGACTTGGGGTCACTTCCAGGGTTTGTTTGAGGGTCCAGGGGCTGCCAAGGGTCATTGTGGGACTGAGAATAATTTGGGGGTTTTTTGGTTGGGTACACCTGAATAATAGTGTACGCCTGAAATAGGTACGCCTGATCTCTCATAGAGTGAGAGTTCAGGCATACTGTGTTTTGCCCAAAAAGCAATGACTGTTTTTTGGGATTTTGGGCCATTTTCTGGGGTTTGTTGATCCTGGGCTTTTGAGGGGAGGTTAGTGGCATCCCTTGGAGGTTTCAAGAAAATTCTCAGCCCCTGGAATATGGGTGGGGTCCACCTTTGGATTTTTCTAAAATGTAAAATTCTGTGCTCACAGCATAGGTTTTTCACAAAATTCAGGGTTATGGGACCCATATCTTGCAATCCAGAATTTGGATGTGTCTCAAATTTTACAGGGGCGTTGAGGGATCAGTTGGGAGTTTTCATATAAAATTTTAGGCCAAGATTCATTTTGTACAGAGAGTTATAGTTCACACAAGATAGACAAGTACCACAGTTCAGAATTTAGACAACATACTATACATCAAACCAAAAAATACATTAAAAATAGCTAGAATTGGACAATGAGCTTAACAAAAATTCATTATGTACCCATGATAGTTAACGTAACAGTGGAATAAAATACTCAATTGAAATCCTTTTTTAAATAAAGTAAAAAAATCGTGCACACAGGTTGGCTCTATAAAATAGTGTTTCAGCACACTATTTTAATAGAGAAAGTGGGGTCCATTCTTGGAACTTTTCCCCACTTTCTATGGCTCATTTTGGACATGGATAAGGGGACAGGGGTTAGTGACATCTGAAGCAAGTCATTGACCCCATTAGCGTATAGAAATAAAATGAGAAGAGCTACTTTACATGTATCATACAGAAAAAAAACAGTAAAAAGGGGGAGACAAGTTGTCCCCCCCATGTCTCACTCCATTATTTGGAAGAGGTGGACTTATTACAACATGGAAATAGGACATTTATAACTCTAACAAAGGGGTGAGAGAGGGCCTACCTGATAGAGGGTTGATCCTTCTTCTTTCTCTCTTTCTCTTTCTTTTTCTTTCCTTTCCTTTCTCTCTTCTCTTTTTTTTTCTTTGCTTTCTCTTTTTTTCCTCTAAAAAATGTGGGACGGGGGGGGTTTTTATAGGAGATGGCATGAGGGAGGTGGAGAGGGTGGAAGAGTGTAGAAGGGATGAGGTGTTTGGTGGAGGAAAGGAGGTGAAATTGTGTGGAGGGGAAGGGGGTTAAGTGGTGGGCTTCTAGAAAGGAGAGAAATGAGTGGCTAAAATGAGGAGGTGGGGATTGTGTGGAAGGGAAGGGGGTTAAGTGGAGCTCATCTAGAAGCTTCTAGAAGGGTTTAAGGAGGTGGAGAGGGTGTGTGCATAAGGGTGAAGGTGGTGGGCCCTTATGCCACATGTCGGGTAGTGGTAGGTTTAGTGGGGGAGCAAGTAGGGGAGTGCATGGCTAAGAATGGTGGTCTTCAAGTGTCTACCCTTCATTTGGAATATTCCTAATGGGGGGTATAGGGTTTAAAGAAAGATTTAAGGGTATTTTGGGAAACAAGATATTTTGGGATATTTCAGGATATTCTAATTTTGGATTTTACCCCTTTACTATTTAAATTCATTCTCTGGGTTCTAGGGATCCTGTCCTTTCAAGGTTTATAAGGTTTTTGTATCTCCCAAACATTTTGGTCGCAATGCCACTGACGGAATCAGAATTGGGTTCCGATAAAGGGGTCAAAATAGACCCAGAACATTACCGTGTTTGTTTGGCTCATTGAAAGAAATATAAGAATGTAAATTTGATCTCTGAAGCCTTCATATGAAAGATGGCCCTTGGGATTAGTGAGCCATAGGTTCTAATTATGCACGAATTCGATGCCCGAACTGAAAGTTGTGTTTTGAGCCCTAAATTGTCTTGCGACAAATACTGCCTGGACTTGGATGGAGAATATTTATGATTATGGTTGCTTGGGATCTAGTCTTGCAATGCCTTGGGACTTAACAGGTTGAGGATTTAGTCCTTGGTGGATTTTTGAGTGATTTCTGAACAGGGGTCATTTGATCGAGGAGCATGGCCTGGATTGATGAAGAACTGAGTTGATAAGTGGTGTGGGGTTTGAGGAAGGGTTCCTCTATTAGGGCATTTATCAAAGACCTCAAAAAATTAAAGAGAATGAGCATGACCTTGATGGATTTGGCTCTCCAGAGAGTTTTCGGGAGCTCTTTGAGTGCCCATGGCTAATATAGGGGTGTTTGATGTATTCTGAAGATAGATTACGGCAATTGGGGGGTATTGTGCCCTCTGGGATTTTTCCTTAAAAATATTTAGGGCTCCTAAGAGTATGGCCAATAATCGGGTGAGTTTTTTATTTGTATTGAGCCTCTAGGATTTTTTCAGATGTTCAATTTTGGGGAGAAATAATGTGTTTTGAGGATGTGGGGGTAAAATGGTAATTTTCTTACCCTTTTGTGCCCCAATATGGGAATTTTGATGAGGGTTAGAGAATCCTAAAAAAAATGAGCTTCATAGCCTATGGTTTGAGTTTTTAGAAGGGCAGGGGTAAAATGGTTATTTTTTAGTCCTCTGGGTTTTTACACTGGAGGTTTGGTGAAAAGTAGTTGAGACTTAGGTACCTTCTTTCTAGAAAACATTTGAGAAATTGGGAAGAGAATGGGTTCAAAATATGGTTGATTTAGCCTTCAGAGGATACAGGAGTAGAAGGGTAATTTGCCAGCCTTTTGATGCTTCAATGTGGGAAGGCTTATGAAGGTTGGCAAATTGAAGTCAAAGTGCTCTTGTGGATGTAAAGAAGTTGAAATTTGGAGTTTGATCGGGTCTGATTTGAACTCCTGAGGATGTAGGGGTAAAATGGTAATTTGCCAGCCTTTTGATGCTTCAATGTGGGAAGGCTTATGAAGGTTGGTAAATTCAAGGTGTCTTTGTTGGTATGAAGAAGTTGAAAAGTGGAGTTTAATTGGGTTTGATTTGGGCTTCTAGGGGTATAGGGGTAGAATGGTAATTTGCCAGCCTTTTGATGTTTCAATATGGAGAGGCTTGCAAAGGTTTAGAAAATTCAGGATGTTGATGATTTAGAATACTTTCATTGTGTTAGCAACCAGAGGGCCCATTGAGAATGCCTACCTATTCAAAGCTCAGGGGTGTCTAGACCTCAGTCTTATCCCATGCTGTAATGAAACCATCTGACTCCATTTATAGACCTGAGTCAAAATTTAGGTGCTGACATAAGCCATAATAATAGCAATAGAATTGGGGCTTTCTAGGAGTATAGGATTGTGTTGACTTCCTTATAGATGGTTCATTATAAAAGGATTGTCGGGTTCTTCTAGGTTGCCTAGTTTAACTAGGTTATCCTTTGGCCATCCTATAAGTTTAGGCATTCCCTTGGAATCCTCTTGGGTAGAGGCCTTGTTGGCTTAAAACTTATTCCATTCTTCTTTAACATAGGAATAAGGTCGTGTCTTTGGTCTACTTTCAACCATTTAGGCATAAGACCAGGATTAGGGTTGCATTGACCTTTTCCAAGTTCTACATTGACTCAAAAGAGTTTTTCCCTTGAGTGAGGTAGATAGTTTCTTCTTAACCTTCTTTGACCTTTGATAATGGTCTTTGAGGCTTCACCTTTTTCTTTCCCTTTTTGGAAGGTTATGAAGGGGGTTGAGTTTTCTTGGTGGCTTTGAAAAAGTCATTTTTAGGCCTTTATGTATAAGAAGAGGAAATGGCTTTGGAATTGAACCCAAGAACCCGTCATGTCTCCATGATCCTTGCCCATGGTGAGTATTTTCTCAAGATGTTCATATCCTTGAGACACCATGGCAATGGACTTCTTATTTTCCTCTTCAAGCTCCTTGATTTGTTTAGGGTAATCAAGGGACTTCCTTATGAGTTGAGTACAAGTCATGTTGAGAGATTTGTTCCTCTCATTTAGTGTTTTGACTTGATCCTCCAACTCTTGGATGAATAAGTCATCACTATGGAACTTATCATTCTCTTCTTCAAAGTTTTTGAGCTTCTTTTCAAACTCAAGAACTTTTTTGGATAGTTTTTTGTTGTCTTTAAGAAGTCTTATCTTCTTATACTTCCTATTATCCTTTTCTAAGCCTAGAAATATTTTATCTTCACTAGGCTTATTTTCTAGTTCTACGACTTTAAGCTCATTTCTTCTTTAGCACATAGGAGCAAGTAGTTTTCTTTGAAAATTTTCTTTTCCTTGTCACTTTCCGTAGAAGACTCTTGTAGACAAATGGAGATGGTGTCTTCAAGAGACTTTGACTTTTCGGTCAATTCATTGATTTCCCTCTTGAGTTATTTGTTTTTCTTTCCTAACTCAACACTTTCAACAAAGAGGTTATCAAAGACATCTTGTGCATCATAGATTTTCTCTTCTTCTTCATCATCTCCCTCATCCTCACTACTAGAGTCACTTGTATCTAAAAATGAGCTCTTAAGAGTGTTGAAAGCCATGAAGGCTTTGATTTCTTATGAGACACCTTTCACACTGCTTTGTGACTCATTTTCTGATACCTCGGTATCATCATCCTAAGTTGCAGCCATGGCATTGCTCTTTGGCTTGAACTTGTTCTTATTGCCGCAATCCTTGGCAATGTGACCTATCATTTGCACTCATAGCAAATAGGAGCTTCCTTCGAGAAATATTTCTTCTTCTTATAGTTTGGTAATGATCTTCTCACTTGTTTGTGTTCTTAGAGTAATCCTTTGCATTTCTCCTAAAGAACTTCTTAAACTTCTTAGCCACTAAGGCTAAGTCATCATCCAATTCCTCAATGGAACCGGAGGGTTCTTCTACCTTGAGGGAAATTCCCTTCTTCTTGGTAGTGACCTTGATCACCGCTTTAAACGTTTGAAGGCACTTAATTAGCTCTTCTAGCTTAATGGTCTCAAAGTCCTTGCTTTCTTCAATAGCAGTCACTTCATCATCATTTTTCATTCTAAGAGCTTCAAGTTGAGTGTTGTACATTTGAAACTTAGACATCTTTACAGTACTTGTACCCTTATGGGTAATTGAGATAAGCAACTATGCATCCTTGGCCATTTTGAGATGAGGTATTCTTTTAAACTCTTCAGGGGCTAACCCACTAGCTATGGCATTGAGGGCTTTAAAGTTATACTTGTGAGCCTCTGCTTCGGTAGTGGACCATTCACTTTTAGGTTTGTTAGGCATAGTATAACCATTAAGTACGATATCCCAAACCTTGTGGTCATATGCATTTAGAAAAATCTCTATTCAAGATTTCCAATAGCCATAGTCACTTACATTGAAAAATGAAGGTGTGAATGCTACTATCATCTCTAGCCATCTAGAGTTTTTCTAGGATTTTTGCTTAGATCTAACTCAGGTTGCTAAGCCCTATGTATGTAACCTAGGCTCTTATACCAATTGAAATACCTACTGGGTTATCCTATAGGGGGTGAATAGGATATTAAAATTATCTTACTCCTTTTTGCAAGTGTTGGGATTGATTTTAATCTTCTTAAACTTATCTAAGATGTGTGTGTGCTATAAAGTATCTACTCAAGTATTTTAAGAAATAAGTCATGTGCAAGAGTAATAATGTACATAAAAGTAAAGAGACAAACAATAACACATTCAATCCACAACAAGAGATTTATAGTGGTTCGGCACGATGACTTACATCTATTATTCTAAATCTCACTATCGAACTTAGGTATATTTAATTTAGATTGCTTAATACAACCTATGTAGAAAACATACAAAACCTACCTTACTTGCCCTTGGTAAGCAGTTCAACAACACTAGGTGTCTTCGATGACTGTGAACTACTTCTGGTGTCTTCAGTGGAAGCAAAGCAAGATAAGAATATGAATGTATGCAAATGAAAGAAAATATTACCACAACTTAGTTGATGTTTCCATTTTCACAATGCGGGATGCTCATTGTAAAACTAGCATACCTTAGCTACCCACAACCTTCAAGCCCTTGGCTCTAGTTCTTCTTGAGCTCAGCCAAGTATGGGTTTCCTCTTAGGAAGATTTCACTACAAGATCTCCTCAATAGTAGAAGCTTGGTGTTCAAGATGAGAGAATGTGAGAGTGAACTTTAGAGTATATGCTAGCTACTTTGGTTCAAAACAGTGAGAGGAAGATGGTTTTCTCAAGGGAAGAAGCTCTTAATTTGGTAAAATTTCTAACACTCTCTAGCTTTCTTGAAGTCCTTACCCTAATGAGAAAACTTCTCTTTTACAAAGGAAGGGAGCACCCATAACCTTTGGATTAGAATCTTTAAAAATGGGCAACTCATTAGAGCCTTAGATTTTCAAAAAAATGGGGGTTCAAATTTCAAAAAAATGATTGGAGAAATTTTTTTCACGAGTGATAAAATTTTTCCTATGATTGATCATGAGATCCGTACTTGGTTACACCTTGTGATCAATCACTAATCTCTTGATCTATCACGAGTGTTGGGCTCCTACCTGATTAGCTCATGGTCGATCACGAGATCCGTGATCGGTTATGGGGTTAGGAATTAGGTTGTGATCCTTCTCTTGATTGATCACAACTGATGGATCCCCATGCTCGAGACTCTCAGACTGAGTCCAGATCCTGGGTCATGATCGATCACGAGATCCATGATCAGTTATGCTCTGATTTGTTGCACTTTTTTTTAACAATGTAGGGTGGTCTCTTAGGTTGATCTCTTTTAGGTCTTTTGTGGGTTTTATCACCACACTTAGGTCCATATTTAGGTTTATAAATGATATGCAATGCATGCTTTATATATTGAGTGGAATGGGAAAATTTGAGGTAGCTTTCGATCTTATTCCAAGCCTTTAGTCCACTATGACTCCTTGTCTCAAATATTTTCTTATCACTTTCAATATTCATTTAACACTTATCATTGATCATCATACTATTGAATTGTACCCCAATGAGAGGGCCATTATACACATCTTATCATTAAATTATACCACAATGGGAGACCATTATATACATCATACCATTGAATTGTATCCCAATGGGAGGGCCATCATATATATCTTCCTATTTTCTTACATAGCTTAAGAATTTTTATTTTCTTTTAAAGATTATCTGCTTTCACTCTTTTCTTGACATTTCCTTTACTTGTCTTAAGGACTTATCTTTTCACTAGTAATTTATATACTTTTTATTTCCTTTCATAGTAATTTCTTTTTTTACATAACTTATGAACTTCTCGTTACTTATGGGGCTTGGATGTTTTCATTTCATTGTCTTAATACTCTTTTTTCTTTATATGGCTCATAACTTTACTTTTAAAGCTTATATGCTTTCCTTTATTTTCTTAACATTTTATTTTCTTATGAACTTTATATTCCTTCTTAACATGGTTTCATTTCTTTTACATACCTTATGAACTTTTCTTTTCTTCTTATCATACTTTATTTTTTCCAATAGTAAAACCTTTACACTACTTATTCTTTGGCACAATGTATTATTCCCCAATGGCAAAGGCCGTCATACTTTGCTATTGAGCTATAGTCTCAAGAAAAAGGTTGTCATTGTATTATACCCTAATGGGAGGGTCATAATACCATTGAATTGTACCCCAATAGAAGGGTTATACCATTGAATTATACCCCAATAGGAGAGCCATCATACCATTGAATTTTATCCCAATAAGAGGACCATCATACTTTGATCCCCTAATAGGAGGACCATCATACTTTGTCATTGAGTTGTATTTTCAATGGAAATGTTGTCATAAATTTCTTTTCCTTATACATGCTATCATACTGTGTCATTAACTTGTATCTTCAATGGGATGGCTATCACATTCATTATTCTTTATGTCTTTGTCACTTTTACTTATCATCATTTTACTCCCCTAGGTGGGGTTTTATGCCAACTTGACACTTCTCTTTATTCTTTTTTCTTATCTTCTTTCATTTTTATTGATGCAAAAGCATCATTTGTCAAATCCATGGGCAAAAGTGTGGAAGAAGCTCCATCAAGTCAAGTCTTGAAGACTAAGACTCAAGTCGGATTACAACTTCCAAGAAGGTAAAGACATGCATGTAGCTTTATAGGGATCATGTAGTATGATCCTAGGCATGTCCACACACATGGTTGAATGCCCTAAAATTGATCCTAAGAGGATATGGACCTCCCCAAGATGAAGATAGCAATGTAATTACAAAAACCACTATGTGTGACTGATCCAAACCCCATGATCAATCACATTGTAGAATCCAGACTCGTCATCAATCACAAAGCCCATGATCAATCACACTTAGAGTTTTGGACCTCTTGAGGACTAGGCCCCTTCCTGAGGGCTAGGCCCCTTCTATGTGACCGATCACAACCTAGGTCCTAACAGTCTCGTGATTGATCAAAAAAGCCCATGATCAATCACGGCATGGTTATGACTTAAAGTGAGGCCTACACCACTCGACACCCCCCGACCATGTTTTGAGGCATATGAGAAAATGACTAGTGACCAATCGTAAACCCCATTATCAGTCATGGATCTAGATTTTAGGAATCTGTCATTTTCTCTATTTTGAATGAATGGCTAATTTTTCTTGCCTGTTTGAAAAGATTCTAATCCTAGGATTGTAAGCCTTTTCTATTCTCTATAAAAGGAAATGTTTCCCATTAGGGAAAAATAATCTTCAAGAATTCAAGAGAGTGTTATTTGCTTTGATAAAAAGAGCCTCCAAGGATGAAAAACCTTATTCCTCCATTGCTTAAGCTGCAAGCTTGAAAGTTCATCAAGAAAATCTCTCTTAGTTCCCTCTTAGCTCATATTAGCTAACATCTACTTGAGAGGTGTGGTTTGAGTTATCCCTTGAGGAAACCCTCTTCATAATTGGTCT
The DNA here is from genome assembly GCA_025762735.1 of Platanus orientalis. Taxonomy (NCBI): domain Eukaryota; kingdom Viridiplantae; phylum Streptophyta; class Magnoliopsida; order Proteales; family Platanaceae; genus Platanus; species Platanus orientalis. The sequence continues at coordinate 12,607 of JAOXJP010112095.1, forward strand.
AGCCTGAGAAGTTTTAGTGTCATAGTTTGAAGAAGAAATGGGTGTATAAGGCAAACTAGCTCAACAAGGAGAACTCCCACATATGGTAAGAACAACAACATCAACCAACTTAGTGGTAATATTTTCTATTCATTTTGCATTCATTTGCGTATCCATTTGTCATCTTTTTCTTTTCTTCTGCTAGAGACATCGGAAGCTTTACAACCTCCGCTAGAGACACCAGAGGTAGTGCACACTTATCGGAGACACCGAGTGTTGTTGAGTAGCTTGCTAGTGAGAAAGTAGTGAGGTTTTGTATGTTGACCTAGGTTATATGTGACAATCTAAATGAAATATACCTAAGCTCATAGTGAGCTTTAGAAGAGTGGACATAGACCTTAGTATTGAACCATTATAAATCTTGTGTGGTGGATTGAGTGTGTGGTTGCTTGTCTCTCTTATTTGTGCTCATATTTATTATTGCTTGCTATGTGTTTGTTTAAATGCTTGAGTAGGCACCTTGAGACATACACTCACTTAAAAAGATTAAAATCAATACCAACATTGGCAATAAAGGGTAGAATAAATTTAATATCCTATTCACCCCCCATTTAGGATAACATTAGAGACATTTCAATGTCTCTTCAAAGACTATGTTTCATTTTTGAGCATATCTGTTGGCTACAAGTCTAGCCTTATTTCTCATCACATGCCATGATCGTCATATTTATTTCTTTATATCCATCATGTTCTCATGACATTCTTGTTAGAGGGTCTCTCAGTTTAGAACCATACATCATTGCCATTGATTTTGTTAAGCTCATCTTACATAACATTGATCCAAGCTAGATCATGTAGAGCATATGTTACTTTTTAGGTTTTGTCTTAGAAGTGAAACAAAGATGACATAGGATGTTTTCAATTGTTCTCACTCCATTTTATGGATTACCAAGGATATCATTGAGTGATAATCCTTTTGTGATCCTTTTCTCCTTAGGATGAGGTTGTGCATCACTTTTATTCTCTAAGCTTTGTTTTGTTAAGAGTTTATCTTGATCCACTCTCATCAAATATGAGAATTTGTGGTTCTCAGGGTCCCTTCCCTGGTTTCTTTGAATGTCCTTGATGAGAAGATCCTTTTCAACTTGAGTTCTTTTGTACTTGTTTAAGAATCTATTAAAGACCTTTAGATTTCTCTCTTAGGAATGCCACCCTAGTAAGACATGAGAAATCATCCACTGCTACCATGAAGTACCTTTTACCTCCTAGATTCTCTATTCTTGTTAGATCAACCTAGTCCATGTGAGAAGATCTAGAGGTCCAGATATCCCTATTTGGTTTGTCTTATTGTGAGGGACTCCTAACTTATTTGCTCATTTAACACCCTTTGCACATAGGATTGCCAACTTGGGTCAACCTAGGCAAACCTTAGACTATTTCCTTCTTACTTAGCCTAATAGGTCATTAAAGTTGATATGACCTAATCTTTGATGCCAAAGAT
>JAOXJP010112116.1:0-14086 GCA_025762735.1 Platanus orientalis
GACCTCACCCCCCTTTGTGTCTCAGCTCACCACAAGGTGTTGCAGAGGATACGGCTCCGGTCAGAGGGTCACAAAACATTTGTTTTGTTTTTTTTTTTGTTAAATTTATTTTGAAGTACAAACTATTGTACCCATAAACTTTTTGCAACGGGTTAGTGCTATTTGTTCTAAAGTGGATTTCCTGTAACCCTTTTACTGCAATGAGACTGTAGCACCAGGGCACTGGGTGACATGCAGGCAGAAAAAGTGAAAGGCACCCAACAGTGATTCATTTTTTTTTTTGTTGTGATGGTTCACTTTTTCCACCCATGTGTCACCCGGTGCCTTAGTGCTAGTCTCACTACAGTAAAAGGGCTACAAGAATCCGCTTTGCATTTGTTCATGTTGCCACATATGCCAAATTACATCCCTGAATCCAACAACTCAATATCTCAACTGCACTGTAGTGGCATGTCATTCCTACTGATAAATGATGTGATCCCTCTATTGCGTTTGTGTTGGATTTGGGTGGACCAAAGCCTGTGCTCTACAAACATACAGTTATGCTGACCCATTTCCATCCTTAAATCCAATAATTCAGTACTTTTTTCTTTTCTTTTCTTTTCCATTATTTTTCATTTTAATAAAAGATACCAATATTCATTGATTTGAAATGAGACAATCAGCCTTTTCAAATTGCTGATCCTCCCACTCCCTCCGCCAAATTTGAAGTGTTGCTTGATTGTTTCATTGACCAAATTTATTGTAATGCTTCAATTATTTAAGCATTCAAACAATGACATATTACTTAGAAAAACACTCATCAAAAGTATAATTTTGATGCATCAGGTTTTTATTGAATCATGATCCTTTAGATCGCTTGATAAAAAATTTAGAAGGCCTCACTTTGATACCACTGATAGCCTCACAAAGATCATTAACCAATAAGATATGAACAAGAATAAGTTACTTTTATATGTTTGACAATCGGTTAAATGGTTTGGTTTGGTTCAATTCATAATGAATTGGTTCTAGATAAGGTTGTGATGAATTGTTGTGAGACTGGATAATTGGTATGTGTGACAACCTTATTTGTAAGGTTGTGTTGATTGAAATTCTTCCCAGAGTGATGCCGATTTGTATTAGGATTGTTCATGAGTTGTGATGGTCTTATCCTCCAGAGTTCCTTTACGAAGGAACATTTATGTATTGGATATGGTTAATAATGACCACTTCATATGTTTGTACAAGAAAGAGATCATTGGAGCGACAAATTTGAAATAATCCAAATATCTGGATCAATTTTGGTGTGATATTATGTTAAAAAACAGCAGAAATATATTGGGACTGACTTTAAAAGCAAAAATTGCAGGCAAATTTATGTTCTTTTGTCATTTAGATAAGATTGAGCAACGTCATTTGAGAGAGAGGAGAGGGTGATGTGGGCGGTGGTAGAGTTGTTTCTTTTTGAGTTGAAGAAATGAAATTGTAGTTGATTTTAAATAAGAATAATGAAGAGAAGGGGAGAAGTGGGTATGCATTTAAGAAGATATGGAGGATAAGAGAGTAGTGAATATGTTACAAATGGGCTGGGGAGGATATGAAAACCCATTACATTACCATTTCAATGTCCTCCCTATGAAAGTTGCGTGTAGGTGAAGCAACTTTAAATGTTCAATTGGGCCTGTTTTAGCCCCTCTCTCTCTCTCTCTCTCTCTCTCTTTCTCTATTGTTCATTTTTTCTTGATTGTTTTAGATATATATATATATATATATATATAAGTCTTATTTTTCTCTTTTGTTTTTGTTTTGGATCTATAAAGCAAATATCCCCTCATTCTCTCCTCTTTCTTGAATTTTTATTGGAAATAAATGTTTTGTCCAGGATTTTGTGTCCCACCGTGACAGCTGGGTGTATAGGGTTTAACTGTAAAAACAGTTTTCAAATGAAAAAAATAGCTACCCCTAAAATTGGGGAAAAGATTAGACACGGAAACCTGCTTTTCCTGATGTATTAGAATGGCCTCAGGGGGTGGACACATCAGCATTGAAAAGTGATAAGCACCCCCCAAAAAGTGAAAGTTACTTTTCAACACTGATGTCAGCCTCCTGATGTCATTCTAATACATCAGAAAAGCAGATTTCCTTACCTAATCCCAGCCCATAAAAATGGGGTGTACAAGGTTAAAACAGTAAAAGAAAAGGTTCAAATGAACATTTGCTCCCTATTAAAAAAGAACCATATCCCCAGTATCACCCATACTGTGTTTCACATGTTCCACATACACGAGGGGTGGGGCCCATTCCAGATGTTCCACAAGACATAAGGGGATGGGACCCATACACTTTTTGCATCGGCCCCACCCCCTTGTGTCTGTGGAACACAGTACGTGTGATACAGGGGATATGACTCCATTTGACGGACCAAATTCAAAAGGCATCACATGTCAACCTGTGTCCGAGAACATGGTAATACAAAATCATGGTCATAGAAGATAACAGCTTGCTAATTTGGTGAAGTCTGTGGGTGTCCTACCACAGACCTGAGTTCAAAACCCATCCTCTTACATTTTCAGTCAAAATCTTTGCAAACAGACTTTAATAAAAGATACCAACATTCATTTATCTGAAATGAGGCAATTAGCCCTTTCAAATTGCTGATCATTATTCTCTTATAGCTGGTCCGGCCGGGCTGCTAACAAAGCGGTTCATTTACTTGCTTGTAAGGGTATGCTTTCATCTCGCTTCTCTCTTGGTTCTCTTCTTGTCCGTCCTGGTTTAGGCTGAGAATTCTTGTAATAGCCCTTGATAGATTGTTAAAGGAAGAAAATGTTCTGTGATGAAAGAGTGTCTGTACTGTGTATGTTGAATGATAAGCTGACATGTGTTGTGTTTAGAGTTAAAAACGTCCAAAAAAGTGTTCAGATGAAAAAGTAGGTATTCAAAAAGAGAGACCAAATTCAAAAACCCACAATGTCAATCAATGGCAAGGTCTGTGTCAAAACAGACAATCATTCTCCCTTGTTTAAACTCAAGAGGTAAGCATTTACAAAAAAAAAAAAAAAAAAAGCCTCTAAGAGTTATCATTTACAATTCATTAACCCTGTGGATTTGGTCCGCCTCCTTAATGAATGGCTATGACCTATGCATATGCAGTATGTGACACATGGTGGCAAAAATTGAAAATCTCACCTCCCCCTCCCCCCACCCCTCCAAAAAAAAAAAAAAAATGTATATCACCTTTTTGATGCTATGTGTCATGCGCTGCATTTGTGCAAACCAAAGGCAGTCGTTAAGGGGGCGACCAGATCCACGCCTAAAACAATATGCCATTCATCAATAATATCTGAATCCATTTATTGGGTCGGATTTGGGTTAGCAAAAACCCGTGCCAAACACGACCCAATGAAGTCCCGAGATTCAACAATTCAATGCTCACCTACACAAACTCTAGTTGATCTCACCTACTGTAGTTAATCCAAGTCCGGCCCATGCGCGAGGGATTATAACTGCTGGGCCGGATTGGATTTACTAGAGTCTATCAAATACGGCTCACTTGCCACCCATAAACCCTACAATTCAATACTCAACTACACTTTAGCTTATCATTCCTAGTCATAAATGATGCCTGGATCGCTCTGTGGCAGGCGTGTATCGTTGCCGTGTCAATCCTGTTTGGATCCTGTCCGGCCTCCTTATGGCCTGTTAGCTCATTTTTTTCGGTGATGTGTCGATCTGTTAGGCCAAACAGGCCATAAGGAGGCCTGCCAGGATCCTTACTGGTGTCAATCACAAGAATGGGAAAAGCATTTGGAGAGTATTTTGACAAACATGTCTACGACACAGCATTTTCGAGCTTGTCAAGATGCATTTACTCAAATCACCATTCTAATATGAGTCAGGAGTAGACGGATTAGGTAAGACAACTTAGAGAGTGGCTAAAGTTGGAATGACATCAGGGCTGACACATCAGCACAGATGTCATTCCTACTTTAGCCACTCTCTGATGTGTCAACCCTGATGTCATTCCAACTTTAACCACTCTCTAAGTTGTCTTACCAAATCCGGCCTCGAGTCAGGATTCTCTGTAGCAAGTAAACTACATAACAAATGTATATATCTGAAACATATATAAAATGGAGAGTGATTGTTTTTGTTGACACAGATCTCTGTAGGCGTGCCATTGATTGACAAGTGTTTTAAAATTTGGTGTCTTTTTTTGGACACCTACTCTTTCAACTGCACACATTTTTGGACGTTTTTAACCCCATCACAATACATATCAACATATAATTCACTATAAACACCACAAAAACATTTTCATCACTGAACATTTTACTCGTATAAAAATTTAGAACTCCCTAGCCGAAAATTTAGTAGAAGTTTACATTTTTTTTGTTTTTAACATATCGTGTTTTGAGAACAATTTGATGTTAATGGGTTTGAATTTACTGTTGAGGATCCAGACTCTCCCCATAGTCTTTTGTACATCGACAGGATTCATCCAGAAGTGATGAATCCATTTTGCCGACTTAGAGGACATGGTTCTTCTCATAAATATTTTTATGAGTCTCTTCTCCATTTTAATAAAACCTATAGCACGTGAAATATATTAAGTAAGCTTTGACAATTCAGTTGGAGAAGTTGGGGTGATGAATTCTTCTTCTTGAAATGGACCCCCGGAGGGTAAGTAAGGTCATAATCACCCACATTTAAAAAGGTACCTACAATGGATTTTATAGTATCTCCATTTCGATTGGAGAGAATCAATTCATCACATGACACCACAACTGGTAAGAGTATTTGGGTAATTACAAATGGGTAGTGAGCTCCTACGAATTTCCTAAAACACCCTTCCTTTGGGGTTATCAACTTTTTATAGAATAATCATAGTCATTGTTGATTGAATTGGAGGGATTCATCTTCATTTTGAAATGGAGATGAGTTCAACTCGCAACAATTTGGAGTTCCAGCCCCACCCACATTTAAAAGATTGAATAATGTCAAATCCAAAACAGCACGTGACCTGACACTTGATATCAGTCACTGTCACTGTATATTTACAAATGTACCCTTTTATACTTCTGATGTATTTACAAAAATACCTTTAACAGGTATTCATTTGGATTTGTCTCAGTTGTTATATGATTTTATCTCGTGTAAACCAAAACTCTAATACAATAATTTACCCTGTTATGAGAATTGTTCTAAAAAACCAAAGGTTTCCCATTAAGAGAGCTCTCTTTTTGTTATTCTCTCTTCTAGGTCCAATCTGGTTGGCGTGAATTGCATAGAAAAGAAAAGAAAAAGGAATAGAAAAAAAAAAAAAAAAAAATCTTACAAGAAAAGGAAAGAAAATAATCATGAGAAATACATGACAAAACCAGCTTTTCATGGCAACCAGGTAGCTTAACAATGATTTCTTGAGAAAATTTTGTCCTGAGAATACCTTTTCATGGCAACCAGACTGGGCCCTAGTTAATCTTACTTTCATTTACAAAAAGAAAAGGAGCATTCATTTGAATTGTAAATGATTCGCTGGTTCCACTCCATCAATTGTAAAACCGTAATCACCTGCCAAGAAGGTAAATTATGTAGTAGTAAATAAATGAAAAATGATTATCTGAGTTGACACAGACCTCTGCAGGCATGCAAATTGATTAACACATGATGTGTTTTTGAATTTGGTATCTCTTTTTGGTCATCTACTCTTTCAACTGGACACAGTTTTAGACATTTTTACCCCCCCCCGCACATAACATGTGTCAGCTTATTATTCACCATATACACTAGTCACTTTTTCATCACAGAACATTTGTTGGGTAAATATGAATATATATTAAAACTCTACCTGTTTAGTGAAGTTTTATTGCCGCTTGTGTTTAGTGAAGTTTTACTCCTTTGCTAGTTCGATCTCTCAACGTCCTTTTGGGCTCTTGAAAACTTCTCTAGCAAGATGGTTCTTCGTTTGTAGTTCTCTCTTTTAGTTTATCTGTATTTTTTTTTTGTAGAGAAAAAAACATTTGCAAAGTCTTGGTGGTTCTTGCCTTGTAATCACCTGCCAAAAGGTCAAACTTTGTAAAAAATAAAAATTTATACTCAACCTCTACATATTTGGTGAACCTCTACAAATTTATAAAAATTTAGAGGTTGATACTAAACAGAGCCACCCATGTTTTTGCAAGAAGAATTCGAGTCATTTTACTTGCATGAGGCCTTGTGAATGAAACTAGTGAGATTTCTTTCCATTTGGATTGGAGATGACTCACACTCCCCATAATTAGGGTTTTCTTGGTAAATCGTCACATGTAATACATCCAAAACAAAATGGTTTTTAGGGTTAAAAGTATCCAAATAGAGCATTCTGTAGTGTCATTAAACTCCAGTAACGTGCTGCGATTGTTTACAGCGCAACTCGTGCCCATATTTGGACGAGATTTTAATATGCTTTGTAAATTTTTAGGCAGTGCTGTAGACAAATTGCAGCACGACTACTAGAGTTTTGAAGCAGTAATGTTTTGGGGCGAAAAAAACATAGGCATCCAAATCTAAATAGTGTCGCCTAAAAGAGCTCGGATCCTCTACTGTAGTTCAAAGTATGGTATTGTCTTGTGAACAATTGCATTGCGATACATACCCTCACAAAATCAAATTCAGGTGGGTGATTTTCACTTTTATGCTTAATTCAAAGTTTTGACACACCTCAGTAATATCTCATGATGATATTGAATCCCAGCTCACCAAGATGGTCTTTTGGCTGTCCTCAATCTAGGATCTTCAGTTCAACCCTACCTGCAATTAGATGATGAGGAGTATCGGTGTGACACCAATCTCCACCCTTCGACGCTCAAGTCAATCTCTTATAGAAAGATGTTTTTTCAACTATCCCCTTTGGGTTTCTTGCTTACCTCTTTTATAGGCGGAGGCTCTTTATTACCAGTCTGTTACCTCGAAATTAGTATGACCACATGACATTGTCAAGAATATTCCCAATTTGTTAGGAAGTTGGTAAAGCAAACATGGAGGCTTGGCATTGGTAGAACCTCTGTGCTGCCTCTTACACATAACCATCTCTAGTATTTGTAACGGTCAATTCGTCCAGACCTGTCCAACAGTCGCTGGCTTAGGGTGATTGTTCGGAGTTTCTTAATGGTTTGTCGTTTGACCCTCGGTCTTATATGATTCTTGGGCCTCATGTAATCGACAATCTCGTTATGCTTTCCTCCTAACACTCGATGGGGTTCCAGTTGACTTGGTACTTAGGCGGTCCTATCGATGGTTTGGCGCTCGGCTTATGTGATCGTCGATTTAACTTGAGTGGGTTAATAGGCTTATGGGTTGAGCCTGGGTTGTTTGTTCGGTTGGTCGGCTCGGGCTAAATTCCTTGTCATCATCTACCCCTCATTCCGTAATCCGCTAGCCTGAGCGGGCGTTGGGAATCCAAAGGGTTGCTAGAGGTAATAGGCATGTTATCGTTTCAGTTCCACCCTTATTTAGCCTTGCGCTGCCATCAATTCTCTGTACGACTTGTCATTTCTGTGCTCGCTTTTCTCAAGTGAGGCGCTCATCTAACAGTTTTTATCATGTGGGAGGATTCGATGGTTGAGGTGCAGATAAATTTCCTATAAATGTCGTCTACTCGTGAACAAGTTCCCATTTACATATTTGCTCTCCTTGCATCCCCGCGTCAGTTCTCTTGTTTCTCTCTTGCCCGTTGTTAGTGTTGTTTATAGGGGATTTGTCTTCTTATTCATTCAGAGGTAAATCTCCTTTCGCTACTCATTCTTTATTTTCTTTTACATTTGTCCTTTTTTTTACTCGGTTAGATCCCCCTTTACCGGTCATCTAACCTTGGATTTCACTGGGGCTCCCTTAGGCTTTCACTTGGTTTGCTTGTGTTTCTTCCTTAAAACACGATAGTGTCCCCCCAATTTGGGTGTTCTTTCCGCTGACCTTTCCTTTCTCGACCGAGTCTTTATTGAGATCCTTAAAACACGACAGTTTTTCTTGTTGCTCTCTTGCCTGTTGCTTGTGTTCATCATCACCCATAACTGTAAGGTTTCAGGCCTACAAGAATGAATAGTCAAATCTCACCACACATAATCCATGTGTCTGACATCCTACTATGTTACCTTAGGACCACCTATCTCATCTCATGAGATCAAGTAATTACCGATAATCATATTATATACATGTGATGATGAACTAAAATATTTTATTATAAATGTCAAACAAATAAAATAACTAAAAAGTATTTATGATGGCTTTGACAGGACACCTATTCTAACATTAAGTGCATCAACCTTTTAGAATTAAGAGGCTTTGTGAAAATGTTGACCAATTAATTCTCAGTTTCAACAAAATCAAGGGTGATCACTCCTTCTTCTACTAAATCCCGTATGAAGTGATGTCTAGGGTCTATATGTTTCATTCAAGAGTGTTGAACAGGGTTCTTTGAGATTTGGATTGCACTTTTGTTGTCCACAAATAATTTCATAATAGATTGTTTGAGACCATAGTCCTTCACCATTTGCTTCATCCATAGAAGCTGAGTGCCTCCACTTCCTACCGCAATGTATTCAACCTAAGTAGTTGACAAAGATATTGAGTCTTGCTTCTTGTTGTGTCAAGATACAAGAAAGTTACTTACATAAAAGTACCATTCACTTGTGTTTTTCCTATCGTCTACATTACCGGCCCAGTCAGCATCTAAGTAACCGGCTATGACACTATTGGTATCAAATGGATACCATAGTCCATAATTTAGAATTCCACAAATATATATAATGATTTTTTTGTGGCTTTTAGATACGACTCTTTTGGATCAGCTTGGTGTCTAACACACACACCAACACTAAAGGGTATGGTTAGTCCACTCACAGTGAGGTAGAAAAGACTACCTATCATGCTCCTATACATCATAGTGTCAACACTCTACCCTCAACATCTATGTTAACCTTTTCACTAATACAAATGGGGGTATGAAGTGATTTGGATTTAGTCATTCTAAACTTGGACACTAAATTCTTGGCAGATTTGGATTGGTTTATAAATATACCATCCTTGGTCTGCTTGATTTAAAGTCTTAGAAAGAATTTCAATTCCCCTTCCATACTCATTTCGAATTCACTCTTCATGGTATGAGCAAATTCATGTGCCATATCCTCACTGGTAGCACCAAATATTATGTCATCAACATATTTGTGTAATGAGTAAGAAGTCATCCTTCTTCTCTATGAAGAGTGTTTTGTCAACACTTCCTCTTGTGTATTGATTTTCTAGAAGGAATCTTGTAAACCTCTCATACTAAGCTCTTGGAGCTTATTTGAGGCCATAGAGTACCTTTTTTAGCCTATACACATGGTTAAACCTATGAGTGTTTATGAACCCTTCTGGTTGCTCCACATAGACTTTTTCATAGAGCACACCATTCAAGAAAGCACTCTTGACATCCATTTAAAACAACTTGAATTTCAAATGACATGCAATAGATAGAAGGATTCTAATGGATTCTAACCTTGCTACGGGAGAAAATGTTTTTCTTCAAAGTCAATTCCTTCCATTGGAGCATATCTTTTAGCAACCAAACATGTTTTGTTTCTCACTACGGTTCCATGCTCATCCATCTTATTCCTAAAGATTCATTTGGTACCAATAACATTTCTGTCATTTGGTTTCTCCATAAGGTACCATACATAATCTCTTTTGAATTGATTATGCTCTTCTTGCATAGCCATGATCCAATCTGGATCATCAAGAGCTTCATTGACTTTCTTTGGTTCAACCTTGGATGTAAAACAAATATGGCTAATAATATTCTTTAATTTCCTTCTTGTTTTAACACCCTTATTTGAATCTCCAATTATGTCTTTTGAAGAGTGTCCCTTGATTAATCTCTTTTCTTTTGGACAACTCTCATCCTCATCATTTTCCCCCTCCGACTCACTCCTAGAGTCATGAGAAGTTGTATTCTCAATTATTTTGGGGTCAATTTGAGGATCTTCTTCTTTTTCTTCTTCCTTGTTGGTTTGAGTCTTGGGTTAGTCATTAAAGATGACGTTGATAGACTCTTCTATTCTAGAAGTTCGTTTCTTGAAGACCATAGAGGCCTTACTTCTAGATGAATAACCAAAATGATTCATTCATCACTTTTGGAATTAAACTTGCCTGAATTTTCTCTATCTCTTAAGATATAGCAAGTGCTTCCACAAATCCTTCAGTACTTCAAATTTTTTTATTGTCATTCCATAGTTCATATGATGTCTTTGAAGTACCCAGCCTCAAGAACACTCTATTGCTTGTATAGCAAGCGGTGTACATGGCCTCAGCACAAAACCTTTTAAGTAGGTCTTTACTAAAAAGCATGACAGTAACCATGTCTTGTAAAGTCTTATTCTTCTTTTCGGCTACCCCATTTTGTTGAAAAGTTTTGGGTACGAAGAATTCATGTTTGATCCCACATTCATTACAAAAATTAGCAAACTTGCTATTTTCAAATTCACCTCATTGATCACTTCAAATTCTCTTAATTGAGAGTTCATTTTCCACTTGTAATCTAATGCCAAGGTTCTTGAACTCATCAAATGCTTTGGATTTCTCTCGAAAAAATGATACCCATGTGTATCTAGAGAAATCATCTACCATGACCATAAAGTACCTTTTTACTACCGAGGCTTTCAATTCTAGTTGGTTCGGCTAAATCCATATGGATTAGCTCTAGTGGTCTAGTGGTTCTTATATCAGTCAACTTCTCATGTGATGCTCTTGTTTGTTTACTAAGTTGACAACCACTACATATTTGGTTTTCTTATCTACTAAGCTTGGGAATCCCAAGAACTAAGTCCTTTCTGCTTAGTTTAGACCAGTCCCTAAAGTTCATATGCCCAAACTTTTGATGCCATTAGCTAGTCTCATCTTGTTTTATGATGAGGTATGTGTCAGGTCTACCACCCCAAAGATATGATGATTGTCACTAGTGTAACTACCTTTGACAACAATTTCATCCTTGTCTTTTATGTGACAACCATCCTTTGAGAAACCAACATCATAACCTAAATCGCATATTTGACTTATACTTAGTAGGTTATGTTTTAGGTCATCTACAAAGAGTACATGTTTTGGAGTTGGAACTCTGGTTATTTCAATTATATCTCTACCCATAATCTTGGCGGTGTTCTCATCTCCCAAAGCCACACTTCCTTCCCTTTCAGAAACATATTGTGAGAATAGGGATTTATCTCCCGTCATATGTCTTGTGCATCCACTATCAAGATACCATTGAGAGGCATTTGCCACTTTAAGAGCAGTGTAGACTATATGACACTTGACCTCTCCTTTATTTACCTATATTTGCTTTATTTTCATATTACTAGTTTGAATCAATTTCTTTTCTTTTCTAGATTTTCATTTTCAACTTTTTGAAGGTAGGCTCTTTTTCTTGGATTGTTCAGTTTTCTTTTATTCTCTTGATAAGATTTTGCTTTAAGATCATTCATCCTTTTTCTACATTCTAGTTTCACATGACCCATCAATCCACAATAATAATATGTGATTGGTGGATATCTAGAAGTAGAAGCATAAGAGTTGTTTCTCCAAGAATTCTTTCTTGTTTCATTGTTCCTAGGGGTTCTTCCCTTGAAAAAAGAGCTAGGCTTCCTACCATAGAACATCTTAGAATGTGAGGTTGAGGCTTGAGATTTATCTATGGCCTTCCCTTTATAGGAACTATCTTGCCTATTGTTCGAAGCTCTTGGCTTGGGATAAGGTGCTTGACTCATTTGCTTCTTCTCAAGATTTTTAGGTGCTTGAGAAGTTCCTTTGCCCTTATAGGTGAAAGGCCTTTGTTGTTGAGAAGTATTTTTCACCTTCTCTTTCCCTTTTACAAAGGAAAGTGTTTGGCCCTTATTGTGATTAGAAGTGTTTGCATTGTTATATCTAAGACCACTTCTATCACCACTCTCCTTACCCGTTGTTAGCATCTTTTCAAATTTAGAGTTTCCTTAAGTAAGCATATAAATTGACTTTCTCTTGTCTTCCTCAAGTTCTTTAATTTACTTAAGATAGTCTAGAGACTTCTTAGTCAATTAAGCACAAGTTAAGTTTAAACATTTGTTTCTTTCTTTTAACTCATTAACTTGGCTTTCAAGATCAAGTATATCCTCATATGCTTCTCCTTTTTTAGTTTTCAAGATTTTGATCTTTTCTTCAAATGTAAGAGTTCTAGAGTTACTTGTATCAACATTCCTTTGGTTTTCTAATTCTAGAACCTTCTTCATTAGGATTCCTTTTTTCTCAATGAGTTTTTTCTTTTCTACTTTTCTATTTTCTTTTTTCACATTGAGAATTAATCCTAAGTTTTTAACTCTCAAGTCCAAAGCATTAACTTGTTGTTTTAGGACTTAGTTTTCTTCTTCTAAACATGAACCCTTAGAATACTCCAATTGGTTAATTGTTTCTTTAAGCTTGAGGATCTCATTTAGAAGATTAGAGTTACTCTCAAGTAGCTTAACATTCTCAATGGAATCAGTATTCTTTTCACTGAGTTTATTAAGTAGTTCTTTATATTTTTTCCGAAGTTAAGTGACAATTTTTTTCTAATGAACTACTTTCTTCAAAGAGTTTATCAAAGGCCTCTTGAAGTTCACTTTCATTTTCTTCATTTTTACTCTCACCCTCATTTTCACTTTTACTACTAGATTCATCATTTGAGGTTCTAGTGAAAGCAACAAACATAATAACACCTTTTGATGGTTCTTTATTACTACTTAATGATTCTTCTTGTTTGGAATCATCAGTTTTGTCATCACAAATAGCAATCATTGTCTTCTTTTGTTTGCCTTTAGATTTTGATATTTTGTTGGCACATTCGGAGGCAAAGTGACTATGTCATTTTCATTCATAGCAAACGACTTTATCTTTGGAGATCTCTTTTCTCCTAGATGAATCCTTCGTTCTTCTATAATAAAATTTTATTCTAAAGCTTTTAGTATTTTTCTTGTAATATTTCATAAATCCCTTTATAATGAATGTTACTTCATCTTTGGAATTTTCTTTCAGGCTAGATAACTCTTCTACTTTAAAAGTCATACCCTTCTTTTTGACATTTGGTTTAAACGTCATTTCAAAGGTTTGTAGGGACCCTACAAGTATAGTTCTTTCACTACTAAGGTGTCTATGTCTTTGTTTCCACAATAGTGGTTATCTTGGGGGTGAACCTATCCGGAAGTGATCTCTGATTTTAGTGGATCTCTAAGTCTCCCACCTTGGAGTTCACAAGGTCTTGAAGCTTAGTGTAGAAGTTAATGAATTTTTCATCTTCTCCCATTCTTAGTGGTGATCATTCGAAGTTTTGACTTCTTGACCGCACTAGTTCCTTCATGGGTTATTTTTAGTAAATCCGATGTTTTTTTAGCCATAGTGAGCAAGCAAATGCACCTAAACTCATTTTGGCTAACAGCACAAAAGATGACATTCAATGCCTTGTAATTTGCAACATTTCCTTCTTTTGGATTTCATCCAAATCCTTTTCCGGTGTAGATGATCTCTTCCAACCTTGTTAGATTGACAACCACACCATTAGGTCCATGGCTTAAAGAAAAGTACTCATCCATATTTTTCAATATTGGTAGTTATTCCCATCTAAGGTTTCAAGGTTGAGTAGGCTTCTTCCGTGTTTGCTATTTTGACTTAAACTTTAGGAGTTGGATCTTTCCACTCTGGTTACTAGACATTATAAAAGCAACCTATGCTCTGATACCAATTGAAAGTCCAGTTTTGATCCTAGAGGGGGGGTTAATAGGATTTATCAAATTCTTTTGATTACCCCCTGATTAATGTTTAATTTGTAATATGAAAATTAATTCACTTAACTTGTTAAGATATTTTCTTTAAAATTACAAGTACTATAAAATGGCAATTAGTAAAGATGTTCTTTTCACAAGATAAAGTTGTTATAATGAAAGAACATGTAATGACTTAATGAGCATACCAAGATAGGGAGAGAGGAAAGACAAGTTGTAACACATAAGCATTCACACACAACACAATGTTTTATAGTGGTTTGGCACTTGGCCTACGTCCACTTTCAAAGCTCACTCTGAGATATTAG
>JAOXJP010112127.1:0-14086 GCA_025762735.1 Platanus orientalis
GTGAATGAATTAATGTCATGCGCCAAAATTTGTAGCCGTATAGGTATGGGTTTTAGGGCGTGACACATAATGAAGCCCATATCTATTTTTTAATCATTTTACTTAATACTTCTGACATTAGAATGAATTAAAAGGGGGATAATGGATCACCCTATCTCAGACCCCTTGAACCACTAAAAAATCTCGTCGGGAAACCATTGATCATAACTAAGAAGGAAAATGATTTTAAACAAAAAGAAATCCAATTTCTCAGCTTGGATCCAAATCCCATTCTAAACAGTAAATTGTCCAAAAACTTCCAATTCACATGATCATACATTTTTTCTAAATCCAATTTGCATAAGACCCTACTCTTCCCCAAAGATCTCTTATCTTCTACACATTCATTAGCAATAAGTATCCCATCTAAACTTTGGGATCGGTTTATGAATGCTTTCCTTAACAAACGCTCATCACTGCTCCTTGTCAGGGGTGGACACATCAGCGTTGAAAAGTGAGTCACTTTTTTGGGGGGCGCATATTCACTTTTCGGTGTTGATGTGCCTGCCGCTTGACAAGGAATAGTATTTTGCATTCATTAAGGTGAGCATTTTTTATTCATTCACCTAAAATTTGACGGCCCTCAATAAATGCCCCATGTGGTGGGGACACAATTTTTTTATTACAACCTTCAAACATCCTGTCAAAATTTTAGATATGATCTTATACACACTATTTAATAAGCTAATGGGTCGAAAATCTCAATTCCTTTGCATTTTACTTTTTGGGGATTAGAGTAATGAATGTATTGTTCAAGTGCTCATAAAATTCCTCGGAATAATAGAATTCCTCTAATGTATTCATGAGATCAGTTTTCACAATGTCCCAACATTTTTGAAAGAAAGAGATTGTAAATCCATCGGGTTTCGGTGCTTTATCCCCTTTCATTCCCATGATTGACTTATATACTTCCTCCTCCTGAAATGGACTCTCAAGCTACCCCTTTCCATCTCTGAGATATAATCAAAATCCAAACCAACCAATAATGGTTTGACTAAGTGATTCTTTTTAAAAAGATATATATAATATTCTTCCGTTTCCTTGCGAATACACTCTTTAGAGTACACCCACTCACCATCAATCCATAACCCATGAATTTCATTATCCTTCTTGTGATGGGATGCTACTTTATGAAAAAAACTTGGTATTCCGGTCCTCCTCTTTTAACCATCTAATATTGGATCTTTGTTTCCAATCTATCTCCTTTTTAACAACAATACTTTGAAATTCCTTTATAATAGATTCTCTCCTAATTCTATCTTCACCAGTTAAATTCCAATCTTCTTCTAATAGATCCAGCTTACCAAGATCCACTAAACATCTTTTTCTCTCTTAAACTACTTCATCGTCATTTTATTCCAAGTTTTTAATTGAAATTTTAAATTTTTTAGCTTGAGTACAAAGATCTGGCTGGCATTTCTAGAAAAAGAAGACCGACTCCATACATCCTTCACCAGGTCCATAAAATCTGGTTCCTTAAACCAAGCATTCTCAAATTTAAATGGGTAGGGTCCACCCTTCCATTGCCAACCTTCAAGAATTATCAGGCTATGATCCAATACTGATCTTAGAAGTGGGATTTGAATTCTTCCTGGAAAGAGATCGCCCCAATCAGCAAAATAAAGAAATCGATCCAGCCGGCTTAAGGATGGATTGTCCCTAAAATTAGACCATGTCTACTTTGCACCTTTTAATGGCTCATCAATTAACTTCCATCGATTAATGAATTCCCCAAATTAGTGCATCATATCATCTTTTGAATCATCACCTTTTTTCGTTCATGGGAAAATCTAACCAAATTAAAGTCACCCCCAATACACCACAGAAGTCCCCAATGGGTATGTACATCATCTAATTCCTTAAGAAAATCATCAACCTCCCATGATAACATAGGGCCATACACCCCTGAGAACACCCATTCCTCAACCATATCTGCCATCTTACAACGAATTGAGATCGAGAAGGCTCCCACTTCATGTTCTATGACCTCCACTTTTTCTTCATTCCAAATTAGAAGAATACCGTCTGAAGCACCCCTAGACGGTAATGAGATCCAATACTTAGATGTCTTACCTTAACAATATGATTGGATACATTACTTTGTTTTGTTTCTTGTATTACCATGACATCTGGGACGTTCCCCAAAATATTTTTGCAAATTGTAATTCTTTTATCCCTATTCCCTAAACCTCTAATATTCCAAGAAAGAATTTTTGGCTTCGTAAAATTACTTGAACAATAACCCTTTTCCCCTATGCATTCCCGCCTCCTTTAAGCCACCCATTCTCCGATCATAATTGACACTACTCTCCAATTTCTTCAGTTCTTTTACCAATCGCTTTCCCCCAACCAAACAAGAATCCACCACTTTGTCATTTCCCACCTTCCGATATTCAATAGATTTAAATAGTTCTAGTATTTCAGCTTCAAAACCTTCACATGATAAACCTAAGAACGGTCCAAACTCGTGCATTTTTTGAATTACCCATTCTGATATGAACCCTTTATCTCTCTCCTTTACACCTTGTAAAAATAAATTATCCATATAGTCACATCTCTTCACAGGAGTAACACATATCATACCATCCACCCCCTCATTCAAAATTGACTCCCTTCCATTTGCCCCTATATCATCAATTGCCAAAGGTATTATCGATAAAACACCACTATCATCTTTTTTAGCCGAAAGATCCTTAATTATCAATTGCTGATCAAAATTCCCCATATTGGATTCTTTCACCATTTCACCGTGAAAAGCTTCCTGGATTAAATTCGGATTAGCGGATTGCAATGTTGAAATTTTTGCCTTGCACAATTCCAAAGCATCTACAAGTAAAGAGGAATGAACCTTGGGAAATGAAGCATACTTACCTCTCAGTTGCATTGGTGAGATTTTAGATGTCGATTTAATAAATTTTCATTACCTCTAAGCATATTAGGATATGATCTTTTTTCCTTTGCCATTACTAGCCACCCCAGAGGTGTCCTTTCGTCCATAGCAGTCGCTTTAATGAGATAGGACCTCTGCTTGTTTATGTTGCCGGTTCGCCACCTCTTCATTTTGCCTCGAATCGACTATCTCCCACGACTTAGATATCTCCCTCCTTTTGATTATCGCATTTTTGTATGAGATTCGATGTATTACAAGCTCCTGACCCTATTTCGGAAGCAATCCCCCATTCACATGGAACTTTGTCATATTTTCCGTCACATTGTTCTCAACCATGATAGGGCCACTATCCCCCTTTTGATTCCAAGGTGAAAGAGTTGGGTGAACCCGGTCCACTTGATCAGATGAACCTAACCCATTTATATGACCCAACCCATATCGTTTATCTCAGGGCCCAGAACAACCTGGAATATTAGGAATATTCAGATATTCCATCACCCTCTCCACATGACGTACTTGGCCTATTGTATAATTTATGTTCAAATTCTTATCACCCACCATAGGTCTTCTATTAGGCCCTACCACTTGATGGGACACCTATCTTGTATGATAAGCTTTGTTTAGCTGATCCACCTTCCCCATCAACATTCGTCTCCAAGTAGATGTCACCTCCTCATCCTGCGATTTACCCTTTCCTTCCATTTGATAGATCTCTTTCGTATTCAGTCTACATCCCGAGGATCTCTTATGTACATTATGTTTCTGACCCATCGCCTGTTTTGCCTTCATTTGTACGCTACTCCTTGCCTTATTTTTGTCAATAGATGCCTGGTTTTCTTGCCCCCTTTCCCAGTCTTTGCTAGAAGAGGAAGGAAACCCAGCGCACGCCATTGCAACAGCCGTTTCCAGCACGACACCCTACCCAAGCCCCAAAGTTTCTTTGAAATTTGATTTTTTTGGCAGGGCAAGAACATCTACCATCATGACCGGCTTGTTTGTAACCGACGGTCTTGAATAATCCAGCAACCTTGCCATAATCACAGTAGTCGGAAGATCCACCATCCTTCTATCACCAAGATACAGATTCTCCTTGTCTTCTATTGAAACTGTAACGAGGAAGAATTTTCCATTGTTTGTGACCAATAGCAATCGAGGAATTTTGCGAATATCTCCCGCCCTAATTTTTAGTTTGACCCATCTAAGTTCTTCACAGTTTAGGGTTTGATTGTCAACCCTCTCCAGTCTGCCGCACAATTTCCCCACTGCATGAAATATTTCCATAGTGCAGAGATTAAGTGGTAAATCCCATAGCTGAATCCATCTTTCTGTAACTAATTTTTCATAGTTGAATGTTAAAATTTTTGGGTTCCATACTGTAAATTGGATCACACCCTTCCCTGGGAACCCGATTTTTGAAGTACATAACCTCTTCGCTTCTTCCATGGAGGAGCGTATCCAGATAACTCGAAAATCCCCAATCGCCATCCACTCCACCTCTTCGATCAGATTAAGGTCTTCACAAATATACATCGCAAACTCTTCCCAATAAGTGTCAGCAGAAGTGCAATGACCTATTACCGCTATGGACCAAACCTCCTCCCCATCAATTGTCGATGGATTCGACACATTAATTGCCTAATCCCTC
The DNA here is from genome assembly GCA_025762735.1 of Platanus orientalis. Classification (NCBI taxonomy): domain Eukaryota; kingdom Viridiplantae; phylum Streptophyta; class Magnoliopsida; order Proteales; family Platanaceae; genus Platanus; species Platanus orientalis. The sequence goes on from JAOXJP010112127.1 coordinate 4,575, forward strand.
TCACAATGAATGACTTCAGTTTTTATTTACTTCTCAAACCCACTCTTCAGATCCTCCCGGCAATTCAGAGAAGGAAAAGGGCTAGATACAACTTTTGGGATTGCATCGATCACCGGTATTTCACCCCCAAAGGATCTACATGAGATGTATACTAGATTCACCCACCCGGTGCTCTCAGTATCAGTAGGGATGAAGATACAAAACTCGCTATTCCGTAGAACTTCTGATATTTTCAGAAACTTACCACTATCATTTGCTTTGCCATTCACCATGATTATCTTATTGCCATCATCTTTCGAATGGAAAAACACTGATGGATCAGCCTCACGACATGCTTGATCGATGACCAAACAGAATCAAGCAATTTAAGCAACAGGTTTGCAGTATATTGGTCCAATGCACGTTAAAATGTTCTCTTTAAGTATTTACTTTCTCCCACTATATGTCAGCAACAAGGTTTGGATAAGAAAGACCCCAGGAGTGCAACGAACATAGTGATGTTATAATTAAGTGAGTCACGGTGTTGTCTTGAGTCACTTCCCAAACACTAATTATCTTTAAAAAATGCTTCAAAATTTTAATACACAGAATAATAAAGAAGGTTTGAAAAGAAAGAAAATAGAGAATTTTCAAGTGAGTTAAACATGTGGAACACCCATTTATTTATAAATTTCATATAGGTGCTTTTAGAAGTGTTTGTAGACATCTTAGACACTCTTCCAATTGAATTAGTCGTTTACTAGTGTTTGTAGACACATTAGACACCTTTCTATGTGAAGAACTTTTCATGTTTTGGGTAGTTTGATCAAACTTACTTTCATTCGATCAAAAGTCCCAGAGCCAAACCCATATTCTGCTTGATCAAACCTTCTCAAATATTTAAAATACACGACATTCCCCCACTATTTAATTCATGCATATGAAAATGTTGTGTTCTTATGTTAACCATTCCATAACATAACAATTCAGAGTTCACTAGTGTTATCAGTGACCTTAGTCTTGAACTACTCACACTATTTGATTAACCGAAATTTAACTAATGCGCAAGCTTTCTAAAAAAACCTGTGTTCATATACATTAGCACATTTGTGGCCATGTGCTTTAATCCTGGTTTCTGTGAGTGTTTAATGAGTGAAAGCGTAACTCATCTTGGAAGTAGCTAAGTTTCCACACCTACATAGGCAGATCTATCAGAAGTGTTCCTGTAACTAAAATACTTCAACAAATTTATGTTATAGATTTACTAAGAGAAATAACTCATCATTTTCTTGTCATTATAATTTTATTTGGATTATTTACCTTTGGGAGGATTGAGTGTCTTATCTTATCACATATTTACAACTTGTTTTTCCATTGAACTTAAAGTTGGGTTTCTGCTATAAATGACTTTAAGATTTAATTGTTTTCAACCCCATTCCAATAGATATTTAATACATTTTACCATTTTCAAGGCCTTTTGTTAACGGTTCCACAAGGTTTTTAAAAGATCTTATACTTATTATAGATATTACTCATTTATTGAGTAATTGTTTAACATTGCTGTCTCAGACCAATATGTCTTGATTTTTCATTATAAGTTTTATAATAGACCTTTGATATTGTTGCTTCACTATCACAGTGTATAGATATGTAAGGTATTGGTCTTGCTACCAAAGGAATCTCTATCATTAGGTTCATTTGCCACTCTGCTTCTTTATTGCATGCTGCTAATGCAATAAATTCCAATTCTATTGTAGGATGAGATAAACATGTTTGTTTCTTTGATCCCCATGAGATTACGGTACTTCATTGAGTGAATATCCATCCACTTGTTGATTTAAAATTATGTGAATTCCAACTACCATCATAATAATCCTATAAAGTATTTAGAAAACTAAAAAACCGTAATCCATAATTTATTGTTTTCTTTACATATCTAAAAACACGAACTAGAGCTTTCCAATACATGATTCCATGATTATTAGTATATATACTTAGTTGTCGTACAACATATGCAATATCAGGTTTAATAAAATGCATAGTATACATCAAACTTCTATTCCTGTATATTTTAATTGTGTCATTCTTCTATTTTTGTTTTTTATTAATTTTACATTCGTATCACAAGGTATAGATGTTGGTTCCTTATCATAATGGTTATATTTTTTTTGGATTTTTTCAATATAGTGAGATTGTGATAAAATTATTTTATTTATCATTTCTTAAAATTTAATGCCTAATATTACATCAACATTTCCCATATCCTTCATATCAAATACAGAATTTAGAAACTTTTAGTTTCTATCACTATATCTTTATCAATCAAATAATAACATATCATCTACGTAAAAACAAATGATTATTCATTTGTTCTCATGAAATTTACTATAAACACATTTGTCTGATTCATTAACCACAAACCATAAGTTAAAGCAATTTCATCAAACTTATCATGCCATTGTTTAGGAACCTCTTTTAGACCATAGAAGGATTCTGTATGTTTATACTCTTTAAGATTCATTATCATGTAAAATAAAACTTTCAGGTTGTTCCATGTAAACTTTTTCATTTAAATCACCATTAAAAAATGTTGTTTTTACATCTATTTGACGTATTACTAATTTCTGAATTGATGCTAGAGCAATTAATAATCATATTGTAGATAATTTTGATACTAGTACAATTGTATCAAATAATCATTTTCTTCATTTTGATTAAAACATTTTGCCCTTGTCTTAAAATTTTTTAATTGCGTCAAGATGATCCCCTCTCTCCATTCCTCGTTAATATTGGCGGAGGCTTTTGGATATTTGTTGTCAAAGGCTTATCAAGGAGGCATGCTGGAAGGTTTTGAGGTGGGAAGAAATGGTATAGCTGTATCACACCATTAATTTTCTAATGGTACAATTGTGATGTGTAGGGATTCGGCTTGGCAACTAAAGTACCTAAGGTGTGTAATTTGATGCTTTGAAGTAGTCTCGAGTTTGAAGGTGAATCTCTCAAACAGTCATATGTATGGCGTGGGTCAGGTGGAGTTGGGGAGATTGGCTGAAATATTATGTTGTCAGGTTGATGCTTTCCTTACCACTTATCTGGGGCACACTTGAGGCTCCTTTTAAAAGTAAGGCCGCTTGTAACAAAGTTTTGGAAAGAATTCATAAAAGGCTTGCAGGGTGAAAGGGTGTGCATCTCTCAAAAGGGGCAAGGGTGTTGTTGCTCAAGTTGGTCCTTGCAAGTCTTTCAATATATTATCTCTCTCTTTTTGTCATTCCTGCCTTGATGGCCAAGAACATAGACAAATGTCAATGTGATTTTTTTTTGGAGGAAAGAGATAGAGGGAGAAGGACTTCACCTGTTAGCATGGGAGGATATATGTAAACCAAAAAGGAATGGTGGTCTTGAGATTAGAAGAACTTGAGATATAAATAAAGCTCTCCTATTTAAATGGTAACGGAGATTCGGGTAAGAAAATGGAAGCCTATGGAGGCAAGCCATAACTAGCAAAAATGGGTTGGAGAATGAATGGGAGTCTAAGAAAGCATCCTCTTCTTATGGGGTAAGCTGTTAGAAATGTATGATGCAATTCATGGATAGCTTTCATGAAGCAACCAGGATAGAGGTTGGGTCAAGAAGGAAAACTAAATTTTGGATGGATAAATGGTGCTCCTCACAGACCCTAAAGGTTGAAGGTCCTTTGATTTATGCAGTAGCTTATAATAAAGAATAAAATGTGGTGGATTGTTGGGACCTAAGGAGGGAAGGAGGAAATTGGAATATTAACCTAAGAAGGAATTTGAATGATTGGGACATGGATGAAGCGGTTTATCTTCTGGGGTTGGTAGAAAATATTCACTTGAGAAATGAGATGGAAGACTCTAGACGTTGGGTTCACATTAAAAATGGGGTCTTTTCGGTGAAATCGCGTAGGCATATGATTGGAGCTAACAAGGATCCTTATCTTCTATGGAAATGGGTGTGGAGACTAAAGGTTCCCTTTAAAGTGCTCTTCTTTTTATGGATTGCAGGTACGGAAAGGCTGCCAACCTTGGATCTTCTTCAAAAGAGCTATGATTCTTCTTAATGTTTGCTTCTATGCCTTCAAGATGAGGAAACCGTCAATCATATTGTTATTCATTGCCCTTTTTCTAAAGAAGTTTGTGAGTATACGCTAAAAGAGGTTGGGATCGCTTGGGTCTTCCCTTTGAGATTTTGCATCCTACTTTAATCCTGGAATATTATAATGACTACAAAAGGGGGGAAGGTTTTATAGAGCTTTGTTTGTTGGGCTATCTGGCTTGAAAGAAATCTAAGGGTTTTTGAGAATGATGTGAAGTGAACATTCAATGTGTATGGTAAAGCAAAAAATAATTTTTTTGCTTTTGGGGAGTGGGGTGTAAAGATTTAGAGGATTTACTCGATTGTAAATACAAAAAGTGGGTGGGGAAACATATTCAAGAATTATACGCTTTTATGGGTCTTTGTGGCTTTGGGGATTCCTTATCCCCTTTATGAATGAAATTTTTTTCTATTAAAAAAAAGAGAGAATAAATGAATAATCATTTGTTTTCATATAGATGACATGTTAATTTGGATTTGATATAATTGTAATGATAAAAACTAAATGTTTTTTAAGCTCTGTATTTGAAATGGAAGATATGAGAATAATCCCATATGTAGATATGTGAATAATCTCATTTATGAATGAATTTTTTTTCTATTAAAAGAGAGAGAGAGAAAAAAAAAAAAGAATAATCATTTGTCTTTATGTAGATGACATGTTTTTATTTAGATTTAATATAGATATAATGATAGAAACTAAATGTTTTTTAAGCTCTGTATTTGAAATGAAAAATATGAGAAATGCAAATGTAATTTGAGGCATTAAAATTTTGAGAATTGAAAATGAAATTATTTTATCACAATCTCACTATTTTGAGAAAATAATATATATATATATATATATATATATATATATATAATATTTTGATGAGGAACCATTTAGTAAAAAATTAGAGGTAGAAAAATGACACAATTAAAATATGCAAGTGAAATTGGAAGTATGATATATATTATGCATTGTATTTGACCTAATATTGCATGTTAATGGACAACTAAATAGATATACTAGTAATCCTAGATACATGCATTAGAAATATTTTTAAAGAAAACAATAAATTATGGATTGTATTTTTTCAAATTTTTAAATACTTTAAAAGGTTCTTGTGATGTTAATTGGAATTCACATAATTCTAAATTAACAAGTGGATTAATATTTACTCTAGAAATTACCGTAATTCATGGGAATCAAAAGAACAAACATGTTTATTTCATTCCATAATGAAATCAAAATTTATTGTATTAGTGGGATAAAGTAAAGAAACGGAGTGGCTAATCAATTTAATGATAGAGATTCCTCTTTTAACAAGACCAATGTCACCTATATCTAAATACTGTGATAATGAAGCAACACTATCAAAGGCCTATCGTGAAACTTATAATGGAAAATCAAGACAAATTAGTTTGACATAACTATGTTAAATAATTATCCAAGAAAAAAGTAATATCTGTACTAAGTATAAAGTCTTTTAAAAACTTGGTGGATCCATTAACAAAAGGCCTTGCAAAGGACGAAGTGTATAAGATGTCTATTGGGAATCCGGGATGAGTTTGAAAACAATTAAACCTTAAAGTCACTTATAGTAGAAACTCAACTTAGTATTAAACTCTAAGTTCATTAGGAAAACAAACTATAAATATGTGATAGATAAGACACGACAATTATTCCAAAGGTAAGTAGTGTAAATAAAACTATAATGACATGAAAGCTCTTGCTCTTAATAGATCTATAACACAATTTTGTTAAAGTGTTTTAGTTACAAGAACACTCCCGTTAGATCTACCTATTTAGGTGATGCATTATTAGGAAATTAGATCTACCTATTAGGAAATTACATTAGGGTTTTAATTATCTTTTTTTTTTTCGTAATGTTTGTGGGCCCAAGGGGGACTGGTCGACAGGCCCTAGGGATCCCTTATTTTAGTCTTTTAGTAGTTTAGGAATTAAAGAGTTTAGAAGTTTCCAATTATGGAAACTTTCGTAACTCAGTTTGTAATCCTTTAAAAGGACATCAAACCCCCCTTTTAACACATCATAAAGTAAAGAAGATTTTTTTTTTTTTTTCAAGTTGGTTGTGTGGCTCTCTCTCTCTCTTCTCTTATCGTGAAACCTTACCCACCCTTCCAACGAATCCATCTTCTCTTTCCCTTCCTTTCTTCTCTAATCTGTAGAACTACAAGAAGACAATCATATTGGGTTGATTTCCCTTGCATTAATCAACAAGCTGCTGGAAGATTTTGAAGAGTTGTACACAAATATAGAAGCTCTCGGCTGGACTGTTTGAACCAATGCAGTGAACACATCGTGCCTAAGAGGGTATCTAACCTTGGCTTTCATCAGGTTTTGTTCCTCACATAATCCTCTATTAATTCTGGTAAGTCGACCTAAGACTTTTTGCTAAAATTCTGTGGGATTAACTCCCAATCTTGCAACTTCTTAATTCTTTTATTTATCCCAATTCTGGGCATAGAAAATCTGAAATTGCCCCACATAGTTTCTCTTTTTTTTTTTCTTATTTTATTGTTCAGTTTTGTTCCTCATTAAGTGCTTTTTAAAGTCCTCAAACATCACTCTTAAATCCCTCCTATTTTGAATTTAATCAAGGTTTTTTTTAGTAGCACTTTTTTGGAATTTCTGGGATTATTTCTTAAATCTGAAACTTTAAAATTCTATATCTTTTAAACCATAAGTCCTGAAATCCTGAAATTTTGAACAAAGGTCACTGACCCGAAAATTGGATATTTTAATTTCTAAATTTCTATTTTATTATCCGAAACTGTTTCTCCTCAATTTCCGCATCATTATGTGTGAAAGTTTGGCCGCTTCCAAGTTCCAAGATGAGTAATGCTTTTACTCATTAAACACTCACAAAAACGAGGATTAAAGTACAGGGCCATAAATGTGCGTAAATGAACACAAAGGTCTTTTGAGGAAGCATGTATATAATTAATTTCGGTTCATCGAATAGTTTGAGCAGTTCAAATCACATTTAGTAATATGTTGTCCTCCATAGTAACCCCCCAGAAGTCTATTTGAATGTTATTTAACCGGTTACAAATCACATTCAGGATTAAACAAGTCGACATGTGATAAACCGATATAGATGATTGGACTGACTAATAAGAATTGATTGGCCTGCATGAGTAGCATCTTTTCTTTCAAACCCTTAAGTTGTACTTTAAATTTTTGCACAAGGACATCATGTTTCTTGCTTAGATTTTTTGAGTAGTAAGGGTCCCCCAAGATATTTTCTTTCTTCATGATTTGTACACCCTGTTGTGAGGTTAATTCATCTCCTTTGCTTCTTTTTTTTTTTTTCTTCTATATTTCAAATGAAGTGAATGGAGGAATTTTTGAAATTAACTTTCTGGCTGGACCATATTGAATGGATATTGAGAAGGTCCTTCACTTGGTGTATTGTCCGGTTGCTTGCTTTACGAAAAATAAACAAGTCCTTAGAAAACATTAAGTGATTCATGGAAGGGGTATACCTATGGATTCTTATACCCTGGAAAATTCATTTTTGCTCAATATAATTCTTAAGAGTATCTCCAAACTCATAATAATAAGATAGGTGAAAGTGGACAACCCTATCAGGTTCCACATTCTGGTAAAAACAAAAGCCCCTTTAGATTACCGTTGATAAGGATGGAGAAGGATGTGGATGTCACACGTGCCGTAGTCTTGTGAAAATTCAAACCCCTTAAGCACTGACTGAGCTTATAAAATTTCATTTGATCTTGTCATATGCTTTGGATATGTCTATCTTGAGTGCAAATGTTCTTTGTCATCCTTTCCTTTTACCCATGGAATGGAAAATTTCCTATGCTATAAGTACGTTATCAGTTATGTGTTTGTTTAATAAAAAGGGACTCTGATAGTATGAGATCATAAAATCAAGGAGTGGACTGAGAGGGTTTGCAATCTATTAATTTAAAGATTACATTGTATAGAGAAATTGGCTTGAAATCAACAGGAGTCCCAAATTTTTTCTTATTTGTAGTGAGGGCAGTGTTAAGTGTGATTTGATGGCTTAGGTAGCTGCTTGCTTTTGAAGAAATCCTAGACAAACTCGATCACATTATAGCCGACCATGTACCTACAAAATTGAAAGAAAGTACAAGTAAACTATCTGGTCTAGGAGCTTTGATAGACATTTCATCTATTGAAGTGACTCTGCATAGACTCTCATTCCCCTTGAGTGTGGGAATTGGTGAATAAGATTACTAGGAATGTAGTTAGGATTGAACTAGAAAATATACTTAAAGTACTCAGCAAAGCACCTGACTATGTGATGCTGGATAGCCTAGGGATTATATCTTGTGGGTTATGGGCTCACAAGGTTCTTAAACACCTCCCAAACAAGTTGGGCATAATCCCTTTAAATTGTGAGTGAATTCTCCAAACAAAACTCAAAAGTCAGGTTGCTGGACAGAAGTAGGGCACCCCAGAATGTGGACTTAACAGATGAAGGTGAAAATTTGCAGGTTAATGAATATCTAGATGAAGATCAACTTCACAAAATTTCAGGTCAAACTAATGAGTCTAGATGGGTTAATTATATAAAACTTCAGATCTGGTTGCAGGTTTCCAGCAGAATAGAACAAAGAAAAAATAAGTGATTGAATTTCACCAGACATAAACAACAGACTAACAATAGAATATACTTTCTAAGTTATCAACAAATCAATCTAGAGCCCTAGTATTCATTAAGCAAACACAGGCTGGATACTTTAGAAAACTGAGGCTGTTGAACTGAGAAACTTAACAGAATAAAACCAGGGTCTACAAAATTTTACCAAACAGGTCAATCAGCAAAAGAACTAAAACGGGCTTTGGGAATTTAGATATGTATCTGTTTGAATAACAAAACCCAGTCAATAGGACAGCAGAAACCCGAAAAGATCCAGGGGTGATTTGATGAGAAAAAACCCAGGAAAATCTGATCTTCTGCAATTTATCTCAGGTATCAACATTGCCTGTACCTAGGACTGAATCTCCAGAGGAGCCGATGTGTAACAGTTCAAAAATATTGCTGATTCAACTCTCCTTCAATGGAATTCGGTTTGATTGTTTGCAGAACACAGGACAGCGACAGAGAAAGAAATATATTGATGGTTCAAGCACACAAAAGATTAGAGAAGATAGAAAACCTATCAGGTACTCCTAATGGTACCAGTCTGACTAGATTTTCTCAAGGGTGAAGTCCAACTTCAACCTCTACAAACCAAGCCCAACTTGCACAGAAAATATTCTTCATTCACTGGTTTAAATGTAGGGTTGATCAGTCCTTTAATAGAGTACAAGTATTTTGGTTTTAACAACCAGAATTTTAAAAAAGTTTCCAGTACAGATGGGGGGGGGGGGGGGGGGGGGGGGGGGGGGGGGGGGGGGGGGGGGGGGGGGGGGGGGGGGG
>JAOXJP010112138.1:0-14085 GCA_025762735.1 Platanus orientalis
TTTATTTTAATTGATTACAATTTAATTGGTTTCTTATTTAGTTGATATAATATATGGTAATATATCATTGACGCATTATTGAATCAAGTGGATTTATTGAGATTAATTATATGTTTAATATTTTCCTAAAGAGCCTAGCTTTTCATGGAAAGTATAGGTGTAAGCGATCATCATCTTCTATAATAGAAGATGAGGAGAAGGAGATCCTGGAAAGTATGGGTGTAAGCGAGTTCAACTTATGTCAGTCAACTAGATCCTGGATCGAGCTGGTGTTAGCCAGCTTAAGTTGAAAGCAACAGTTTGAGCAATCTCTGCTCAAAATTCGAAACCAAAGAACTTTTGGTTCTATCCAAGATCAATCCAGTAAGTGAAGGCTCTAGCTAACACCCTCTGGCTCGATCCAGGATCGATTCAACCACTCTACTAAAAACTAAATTTGACTTTAAAGGCTATCGAGGGCTCAAGATCACCTCTCTAAGGTCTAGGGAGGTCCAATTACCTACGTATACCCATTTAGGACCTATGGTTCATTCTTACCCTTATTAGCTTACCTTGATTTAGGCATGAACCCTTCAGTATGAGCATCGCATGATCCCAATTTGTTTTCTTGGAGACTTCTTGGCCTTTGGATATGATCTTCATACAGCTTGGACCCAAGAACCTCCTAGACTCTTAACATGATTTAATACATGTCATAATCTATACATTACATGTATTTTTACTATTCATGGAATTTTATTTTATATTTATAATCTCCCCCTTTGGGAATTCCATGACAAAACTTAAAATACATGAATGGAGTATAATGAATATTAAATTAAAATACAGACTCCATAACCCAAGATGCAGGCATAATCTTTAAGCTTTTTAGCTTTGGCACTCCTCCTTAATATATGCTTGGGTTCCATAATGTTTTGCTCTCTCTTTAGCAGTGTGCTAGGTTTGATATTCCTGAAACTCATTTGACAAATATATACCTTTGTCAAACCAAGATGTCTAGTCAGATAAGATAGTATAATGCACACAAACATGCATATGGTGTGATATAAATCATGATAAATGCTAATGTTATACCCTGCAATGTCCGAAAAGGGTAAACATATAATTTTGTATGTGTAAGGGTAAAATTTTCATTGCACGTGTCTTAGACAGACCTTAGAATGGTTTAGGAACCTTTTGGACTGCGCAAAGGATCTTCTCCTACCGGCCTATGACCTATTAAGGTCCTGTCTATAAGTGGCAGGAGATGATTGACGAGAAAAAGTGAATTGCATTTTTCAAAAATTGTAATTCATTTTTTCCCTCCAATAGTGTCGTGCCACCTATTAGATAAGACCTTAGTAGGTCATAAGTGGCAGGAGAGGATTCGGTTTATTTGGACTGACTTAGAAATGTAGAACCCAAGTTGGACCATGAACTTGTCAAGTTTTAAAGTTGTTCTAAAAGCTTATTTAGGGTAAATTCCTAGGCCACTGACACTAATTCCAAGTGAATTCAAGGATGAGCCATACCTTGTTGGAAAGATCTTGAAGTCTAATTTCCAAATCAATAAATGGCGAGTGATTTGGAGTTATGTGCGCAATGTTATGGCTGAATTACCACATATTATTCGTGCTGGAAAAGTTAGAGCGGGAGCACTCCACTATGTGTTTGGAGTGCTTCAATATTTCTTGGGAGTGCATAAAATAATGCAAAACTATCACTGGAGCGTTCCATTTGAGGTTAGAGCACTCCAACATCCCCCAGAGTGTTCCATTGAGGTTTAGAGAGCTCCAATTGGGATAAGAACGTGATTTTTGCCTTTGTTTAGACGTGGCTTTTTCTCATTGGATTCCCACTCGTGTGGGATCTCATCTTGCATGAATTTTAGACCTTCTAATACTTCATTTATGTCATTTAGACCTATTTAGAATAAAAATTATAAGGATTAGAGATTCTTGGAGAAAAATGTTGGAGTTCTTCCCTATTTGGAGCAAGGTGTGAGTAGAGATTGAAGTGAAGGTTTCTCGCTTGAAGATTTTAGATTTGAGATTTGGTAAGTTAATCTTTCTTAATATGGGTTTGATGATGCAAATTCTCTTTGGAATCCTTTAATCATCATATTTTGGTTATAAAATCTCTTTGAAATTTCTAACAAAAAACCATGTCTGATCATTGAATCTAAGCCTCTTTGTAAGAGATCTTGTTTCTTATAGTTAAGATGATGAAATTTCCTTTTGAAATTCTTAGCCTATGTGAATTTGTATGTAATGTTCTGAAAATTCTATAGATCTATGCTGGAGACAATTGATTCATGTTTGGTCTTTGGTCTTACACTCATTTTTTGAAAGATTATTGATCTTAGACATTGTGTGGACTGATTTCTTTCTTGAAATCCTTTAAAACATGCAAATCTAAATTTTTCCATGTAAATATTTGAAAATTTGTATAAAGTTGTGAATGATTCAAGATCTATTCTATTTATGATCGATTTGAAAGGTGATCTTACCTTGCCTTTTGTTTGGAACACTATAAGTGATATTAGTTGATCTCTATGATTTAATTTGTTGGAATATCATTTGAATGTCTGAATTTTTATGGAAACATATTGAACTCATCGATTCTATTGAATTCTATGCTTCCTATGTAATTAAGTGAAATATGTGAACCTTCAAATCCGATTACATCTCTGAATCATTGACTATATGTGAAATCTTAGTGAATCATTGTGACTCTGAACTCATGAATATCGAATCGTATACTAACATTGAATCTAAGTACACTATATGTCTTTCAAATATTCGATTCATGACAACATAATGTTTATGCTTATTTTACACATTATAAAAATGTTCCGATTATCAAAACTATATGGACCTTTAGACTTATTGATGTGAACCTTTTTGGACTTTAAAGCTTTAACTCTTTTGGGCTCTATCACCGGGCTAAATGTGACCTTTGGACTCTGAACTTCTGAACCTTGTCATAGGGCTAAATATAATCGTTAATGATATGGGCATTGGCACCTAGCTAAGTGTGTCTACTAACTCTTTGGACCTTGTCACAAGGTTAAATGTGGTCGTTAACGATATGGGCCTTGACACCAAGCTAAGTGTGTCCTATTGATTATGTAGGCATTGACACCGGACTAAGTGTATCCCTTTTGACTTTTTGGATATTAAACTTTGGATCCCTTCGAATATTAAACCTTGTGGACTCTGAACACTTTGAACATCAAACTCATAACACTTTGAACCTTTAAACTTTGAATATTTTGAACGATATAAACTTCGAATCCTTTTGAAAATAGTGTACTTTGAACACTTAGAATCGCCAAACATCGATTCTTTCAAGATTAACACAAGTCATTGAATTTGTGAGCTTTGATCTCTACATTGAATTATTATTTGGACTTAGATCTTTGTTTTGGACCTTTGACTTTAGTTTGACATGTGACTATTATTATATCGTACTTACATGATTTTGATTAATATTTTGACATTTTTCTAGCTTGTATTAACCTTTTGACATGATTGTATTTAGATTTGTGCTTTGTTTCAAATTATCTATAGTTTGCTAGATTTCTTACAGGTTGGGACTAACCCAACCGTTTGTTTTTCAAACTTGTAGATTCATCACTCTAAGGATTGGTTATGGCACTCTTCATCTCGTCACTTCTCCATTCTTTATTTGGACTACATAGGACAATTACATTTGAGGATTGTGCATATTCCCTTCTTATGTAATGTCTAGGTGACAAGGGCACCCACTTTACTTTACAATACTTTGATTTCATGTGGGCATCAGGATTGTTGATATTTGACATATTTTGAAATGGATGTATATGTTATTTTCCACTGCAATTTATTGATCTATTGTGGTTAATGAATTTTGAATACGCTTTTGCAAATTATTATCAAACTATGTTTATTGATTATTGAACTATGGGATTAAGTAAATGAACTATTAGATCTTATGTATCAGGCCCATGACTTGGGCTATATTGATGTGTGATCATATGATTATAGATTAATAATGAATCTGAATTTGTATATGGATCCATATGTAACTCTAGGTTCGGGAACATCACAACTTGGTATCAAAGTAGCCAAGTTTAGATTCTATAGACTCTTAAGTTTTGGATTTTGTTAACTTATGTGGTGACTTAAATTTTGGATTGTCTACAGATTTGGAATTCTGTAGACAATATTATATAAGTGATTTTGTGAACAATTGGAGTTAAAGAACAATTAAGTGGAAAACAATGGAACTTTTTGGAGAATTAAACTTTGATTGTATTATATTGATGGTTGATGTTATAATTGAGGATTTTTTCTAGAATTTTACTTGAAGATCTTATAATTAATCATGCCTTAGGATATTAGTTGATCATTTCCATACCTTATAATTCTCTATGATTCTAAATGTGTTATTGCTTGTTTTAGGGGCAAGATGCCACCAAGGATGACTACTCGAGGGGCATCATCTACTATGGCACTTGATAGAGATCCCTTCGAGGAAATATTGGAATTTATTCATGGCCTAGCTGAGGTTATAAAGGAACATATCACCAATGAGAGACAGCTTAGAGAGAGGAGCAATGGAAATGAAAACTACATGATTGACCGTTTTCGGCAAATGAGGAGTTTAGGGGAACCACAAACCCCATGGAGGCTAAATCTTAGCTAATGCAGCTTGGGGAGATCTTTGAAGTCAATGGCTACATGGATGATCAACACATCCCATTGGCCACATTCATGATAAAGGGCGAGGCAAAACATTGGTGCAACACCATGAGGGACACTCTTATGGGAGAGTATGATGAGCCCTTTACTTGGGAGGCATTTCTTGAGGTGTTTAGAGACTTTTATTTTCCACTTAGTGTTCACGAGGAGGACTTGGAATTCCTTAAGCTTGAACAAGGAAACATGACAATGCTCTAGAACAATGCCAAATTTATGGAACTAGCCCGCTTTGCCCCATAAATTGTTGCTAACAACGTCATGAAGACAAGAAAATTTCAAAGGGACCACAGGACTAACATTCGCTCCTGTATGTCTATGTTGTGACTAAACACTTTATGAATGTGGTTGAGACTACACACATTGTCAAGTGTGAGAGCGAAGAGATGTAGAGGATTCGCGACAAGGGCAAGAATAAATATGGGACTGAGCCAGATGTGAAGACACTGACTATTGTATGCAAAAGATGTAGAAAATTACATGCAAGGTAGTGTAGATGGGAAGTTGGCACCTGCTTCAATTGTGGGAAGGTTGGACTCATGATTAGGGATTGTCCACTTCTTCAAGCACCAGCTACAGCCAAGCTATTTAGCGATGATCAGAGGCCAAGAGTTCAAGGCAGAGTCTATGTAATGATTGAATAGGATGCTAAGGCATCCAAGACATTGGTGTCAAGTATACTTCAGTTGTCTTCTCAAGATGCTCATATATTGATTGATCTTAGATCCACACACTCTTTTGTTGAACAAAACTTTGTATAACCTGCTAACATTACACATGTGCACATGGACTTCATTTTGATTATATCCACTCCATTGGGCAAGATTATGCTGGCAGAACTTGTGCATAAGACTTGTACACTTAGAATTGGGGATAGAGATTTGACCATCGACCTTATATTGTTAAACCTAGTTGACTTCGACATCATTTTGGGGATGGACTTCTTAGCTTCCTACCATGTCATAATTCATTTCCACACCAAGGAAGTTGTCTTCCAAATACTAGTTAATCTAAGTAAAGTTCTCTTTTCAATGGACCAAGAAAGAGTCTTTTCCATGTTTGATCTTGGCTATTCAAGTTGAGAACATACTTTGCAAGGGAGGACAAAGCTACCTATCCTATGACACGGAAGATTGAAAGGATGACTCAACGGTAAAGATGTACCAGTAGTAAGGGAATTCACAGACATATTTTCCAAATATCTACCCGATCTACCCCCAAATTGTGAGATTGAATTCATGATTGACTTAGTTCCAGGCACGGGACCAATTTCAATAGCTCCATACCGAATAGCACCAGTAGAACTCAAAGAGCTATGAGAGCTTCTTCACAAGAGTTTTGTTAGACCTAGTGTATCAACATGGGGCACACCAGTGTTATTTGTAAAGAACAAAGATAAGACAATATGGTTATGCATCGACTACTGCCAACTAAACGAGGTGACAATCTAGAACAAGTACGCGCTCCCAATGATTGATGACTTGTTCAATCAATTTCAAGGAGCAATGGTATTTTCTAAGATTAATCTAAGGTCAGGATACCACCAGTTAAAGGTGTGAGATGAACACATACCTAAGACCGCATTTAGGACTCATTATGGGCACTATGAGTTCCTCGTATTGTCTTTTGGATTGACTAACACACCCACCACTTTTATGGATTTGATGAATCGAGTGTTCAAGCCATTTCTAGATCAATTTGTCATCATATTCATTGACGACATCTTAGTCTACTCTAAGAACCATGAAGAACAAGAAGAACACATACATATTGTTTTACACTCTAAGAGAAAACAAATTGTGCTAAATTTAGCAAGTGCAGGTTCTGGTTAGACCGTGTATCATTCTTGGGTCATGTTATCTTTAAGGATGGTGTTCTTGTTCACCCCAAGAAGGTTGAAGGTGTGGTGAGTTGACCTAAACCAACAAGTGTAACTGAAATTCACAATTTCTTAGGTATGGCTGGCTATTACTAGATGTTTGTTGAGTGTTTTTCAAAGATTTTAGGACTGTTGATGAAGCTAACCCAGAAGTATGCGGAATTTGAATGGATTGATGAATGCTAGAAGAGTTTTCAAGAGTTGAAGAACTGTTTTGTATCCACTCTAGTTCTTATGCTACCTTCAAGCACATGAGGATTTTTTGTCCACATGATGCCTCTAGGAAGGGCCTAGGTTGCTTACTTATGAAGCACGAAAAGGTGATCGCTTACACGCCAAAGAAACTCAAGCCATATGAGCATAACTATCTCACTCATGACTTAGAGTTGGCAATAGTTGTTTTTGCACTAAAAATCTAAAGACACTACTTGTATGGTGAGATGTGTGAGATTTTCATTGATCACAAGAGCCATAAACATATTTTTGTCACAAAAGAGTTGAACTTGAGGTAGCGAAGATGGATGGAACTAATCAAGGATTATGATTGTACCATTAACTACCACCCCAAAAAAGCCAACATGGTGGTCAATGCCTTAAGTCGAAAGCCTTCTAGTTCACTTATGTGTCTCAAAGTAGGGAGAATTGTCCTATTACATGAATTGAATGACTTAAACATAGAGCTTTAGTTGAAGGATCTTGATGTGTTATTCGCCCACTTGAAGATGCAGCCTACTTTGGTTGATCAGATAAAGAGAGCACAACTTGATGATCCATCACTGATGAAGATTGTAGATGAGGTAAGGCATGGTGACATGACTGATTTCTCCATTCATGTTGATGGCACCTTAAGGTTTGTGAACTAATTTTGTGTTCCCAATGTTGATGAAATCAAAAGAAAAATTTTGAATGAAGCTCACAAGACCACCTACTGTCCATCCTGGTAGTACCAAAATATACAAGGACCTAAAAGAGATGTATTAGTGGAACAATATGAAGAGAGAGATAGTTGACTTCATTTTCAAGTGTTTTGACATGCCAACAAGATAAAGACTGAACACCAAAAGCCATCAGGACCATTACAACCACTCAACATTCCAAAATGGAAGTGGGAGCACATTTTCATGGACTTTGTAATGAGATTGCCCGAAATAAGCAAGGGCTATGATTTCATTTAGGTGATTGTTGATCGATTGATGAAATCCACACACTTCTTACCCATTTAAATATCTTATCCATTGGACCAATTGGCTAAACTTTATATTGATGAGATAGTGCGATTACACCCCTAGACTGATGGACAATCAAAAATGGCAATACAAACTCTTAATGACATGTTACGAGCCTGTGCATTGACTTCAAGGGAAGTTGGGATACCCATTTACCACTAGTTGAGTTTACAAACAACAACTACTAGGCTAGTATCCAAACTACCCCATTTGAAGCCCTTTATGGGAGAAAATGTCAATCACCCATATGATGGGAAGAGGTCAAAGAGAAACATATTATCACTCTTGAATTGATACAAATCACTATAGAGAAGATTAAAGTGATCCATGAGTGACTACAGACAGCCCAAAGTCGACATAAGTGTTGTGCCAACAAGAGGAGGGAACTTAAGTTTAAAATTGGTGATCATGTATTTTTTAAGGTATCTCCATCCAAGAGAGTGACCCGATTTGGAAAAAATGGGAAGTTAGAACTAAGGTTTGTTTGGTCATTCAAAGTGTTAAGCAATATTGGAGATGTGGCTTATAGTTTGGCACTACCACCGGAATTATACCATGTTCATAACGTATTTCATGTATCCATGCTAAGGAGATACATGCGGGATCCTTCTCATGTGTTAGAGTGCATTCCGTTGGATGTTAAAGAAGACCTATCTTATGATGAACAACCAATTTTGATCCTTGATCACAAGAAGAAAGTGTTGCATTCTAAGACCATCCCATATGTGAAATTCCTATGACACAACCACACCTGCGAAGAAGCTACTTAGGAAGGTGAGGACGATATGAAGGCCAAGTACCCACATCTATTCCAAAACCAACATATTTACAAATTTATGGACTGAACTTTTATAAGGGAGAAGGATGTTATACCTTACAATGTATTAAATGGGTAAAAATGTAATTTTGTATGTGTAAGGATAAAATTTTTATTGTATATGTTTTAAACATACCTTAGAGTGGTTTAAGAACCTTTTAGACTGACTTAGAAGTGTAGAACCCAAGTTGGACCATGAACTTGTCAATATTCAAAGTTGTTCTAAAAGCGTATTTAGGATAACGTCCTAGATCCCCTGACAGTACTCAAATGAATTAAAAGATGAGCCATACCTTGTTGGAAAGATATTGAAGTCTACTTTCTTTCCAACTCAATAAACGACAAGTGATTCAAAACTATATGTGTAAAGTTATGGCCAAATTACCATAGAGTGTTCAAGCTAGAAAAGTTAGAGCGTTCCACTTGGAAGTTGGAGCGCTCCAATATTGCTTGGGACTGTATAAAATGATGCAAAACTGTCCCTTGAGAGGTTGGAGTGCTCCAATATCCCCCAGAGTACTCCATTGAGATTTGGAGCACTCCAACTGGGATACGAACATGATTTTACCTCTGTTTGGACATGGCTTTTGCTCATTGGATCCCCTGCACATGTGGGATCTTGTCTTGCACGAATTTTAGACCTTTTAATACTTCATTTAGGTCATTTATTCCTATTTGGAACAAAAGGAGTAAGGATTAGAGACTCTTAGAGAAGAATATTTGAGTTTTTTCCTAATTGGAGCAAGATGTGAGTAGAGGTTGAAGTGAAGGTTTCTTGCATGGAGATTTTAGATTTGAACTATGGTAAGTTAATCATACTTACTATGGATTTGAAAATGAAAATTATCTTTGGATTCCTTTGATCATTGCGTTTTGGTTATGAAAATTCTTTGAAATCTATGAGAAAACCATGTGTGATCATTGAATCTAAACATCTTTATAAGAGATCTTGCTTTCTATGGTTAAGATGATGAAATTTCCTTCTAAAATTCTTAGCTTATGTGAATTTGTATGTAATCTTCTAAAAATTCTATAGATCTATGCTTGAGACAATTGATTCTTGTTTGGTCTTTGGACCTACAGTGATTTTATGAAAGATTATTGATCTTAGACATTGTCTAGACTAATTTCCTTTTTGAAATCCTTCAGAACATGCAAAATCTGAATTTTCCCATGTAAATCTTTGAAAACTTGTGTGAAGTTGTGATTCCTTAAAGATCTATTCTATTTATGATCAATTTGAAAGGTGATCTTGCATTGCTTTTTGTTTGGAACACTAGAAGTGATATTGGTTGATCTCTATAATTTGATTTATTGAAATACATGTGAATTTCTAAATTTCTGTGCAAATATATTGAACTCATTGATTCTATTAAACTCTATGCTTCCTATGTGTTTATGTGAAATATGTGAACGTTCGAATCTGATTACATATTTAAGTCATTGACTCTATGTGAACTCTTAGTGAATCATTGTGACTCTAAACTTATTAATATTGAATCATATACTAACATTAAATCTAAGTAAATTATGTCTTTGAAATGTTTAATTCATGGCAACATGATGTTTATGCTTGTTCTACACATTATAGAAATATTCTGATTATCGAAACTATGTGGACGTTCAGACTTATTGATGTGAGCCCTTTTGGACTTTGAAGCTTTGACTCTTTTGGGCCTTATCACCGGGCTAAGTGTGACCTTTGGACTCTGAACTTCTAAGCCCTGGCATAGGGTTAAATATAGTTGTTAACAATCTAGGCCTTGGCACCAAGATAAGTGTGTCTACTAACTCTTTGGGTCTTGTCACGGGGCTAAATGTGTCCATTAACGATCTGGGCCTTGACACTGTGATAAGTGTGTCCTATTGATTATGTAGGCCTTCACACCGGGCTAAGTGTGTTCCTTTTGACTTTTTGGATATTGAACTTTGGACCCCTTTGAATATTGAACCTTATGGACTATGAACACTTTGAACATCCTCATAACACTTTGAATCTTTGAACTCCGAATATTGAACTTCGAATATTTTGAACCATATAAACTTAGAATCCTTTTGAAAACAATGAACTTTGAACACTCTGAATCATCAACCATCGAATCTTTTAGGATTAACATAAGTCATCAAATTTATGAGCTTTGATCTCCGCATTGAATTATTATTTGGACTTAGATCTTTGTTTTGGACCTTTGACTTTAGTTTAACATGTGACTATTGTTATATCATACTAGCATGAGTGTGATTAATATTGACATTTGTCTAGCTTTTATTGACCTTTTGACATGTTAATGTTCAAATATGTACTTTGTTTAATATTATCTATAGTCTGCTAGATTGTTTATAGGTTGGGACTAACCCAGTTATTTGTTTTTCAGACTTGTAGACTATCACTTTGAGGATTGGTTCGACACTCTTTATCTCATCACTTCTCCATTTTTGCTTTAGACTATGTAGGACGATTATATTTGATAGAAATTTGAGGATTGTACATATTCCATTCTTATGCTATGTCTAGGTGACAAGGGCACCCACTTTACTTTATATTACCTTGATTTCATGTGGGCATGAGGATTGTTGATATTGGACATATTTTAGAGTGGATGTAGTTGTTATTTTTCGCTGTAGTTTATTGATCTATTGCGGTTAATGAATTTTGAATACGCTTTCACAAATTATTATCGAACTATGCTTATTGATTATTGAACTAAGGGATTAAGTAAATGGACTATTAGATCTTATGTATGCTATATTGACATGTGATCATTGGATTATGGATTAGTAGCGAATCCGAATATGTATACGTATCCATATCTGAATCCAAGTTCGGGGAAGTTACAACTAATATGCCAATGATGTGAAGAGAAATAATGTCTAAGTGAACAAGTGCAAATGTATGTACATGATATGAATTGAGCAGCTTGAGAAGGGCCACCTGCCTCTTGTTGTGGTTGTCTTTGTGGCTATTGTTGATGCTTTTTGTTAACTCCTTCCTTGAGCATCCTATGGATAGTGTTGTCATCAATGTCCATTCCTTAGGGGATGACAACCATGTTGTAGGGAAAAATAACACCACACTGCTCGAGAAGCTTGGTGATCATCACACTGTAGGGGCGCACTTGGTTTGGGAAGCTCGTTACATGTGTGAGGGGCGTACTTGGTTTGGGAAGCTCACTACGAGCAAGTGTTGGTTGCTTCCCAGGTTCCAAAACAAAACATCATCTTCGTTCGCAAGCTGCTCCCTATGACTCATAAGACAAACATGTCAAACAACATGGTCCATCTGATTGCCAACTTGATGGAAGGTAAACTGATTGATGTACCGATATGTCATCCTCCAGGGCCACAGTCGATGGGATGACATCCAACGCCTTCCCTATGGTGTGATAATCACCAAGCTTCTCAAGCCGTGCGGTGTCATTTTTCCCCGCGACACAGTTGTCATCCCCCAAGGAATGGACATTGATGACAACACTATCCATAGCATGCTCAAGGAAGAGTTAACAAAAAACATCAATAGCAACCGCCACAACAAGAGGCAGGTGGCTCTTCTCAAGTTAGATTTCTCCCCATAAATCCCACAACCTTCTTTAATTTTCTTTTGACCCCCTAAGTATGTATCCTCCCCTAAGTGTGTATCCCATTCAATCCTAAAAAGATTCTCTCCCTTTTTGTCATGGAAGACAAAGGCAAATAGGCGATAAATGTACACGAGAAGAACAGATGAATGGATCCATAATAAGTATTTCCATTAATTTCAAGAAAAGTATACATGATGACTAGAAAAATAGAAGGAAATACATCAGAATTACAAAAAAAAAAAAAAATACATCAATATGGAGGATCTCTATGCATCCTCATCACTAGACTCATCATCCTTATCATTGGAAATGATATCTAATGAGATGCGAGGAGCAAGAGATCATGAGGGATTAATGATGCCCTCAATGTAGACCAAGCACTGGTCCATGTTCTCCACCTTCTGACTAAGGCACTTAAACATTGGAACATGCACCTAAAGTCTTCATGGATGTTGCATATCAGGGTGGATACAGCTTATGGTAGGCTCACTACGGGGGTTGGAGCTGTGGCTGATGTCGATGGAGGCTGAGCTGGAGTAGGAACCTCAGTGGAGCCAATCACCAGGACAGTCAAAGTTGTCTCTCCAGTGGCGACCTGGGCAGCTTGAGAAGGGCCACCTGCCTCTTGTTATGGTTTTTGTTGTGGCTGTTGTTGATGCTTTTTGTTAACTCCTTCCTTGAGCATCCTATGGATAGTGTTGGCATCAATGTCCATTCCCTAGGGGATGACAATCGCATCATGAGGAAAAATGACACTGCACTGCTTGAGAAGCTTGGTGATCATCACATCGTAGGGAAGGCGTTGAATGTCATCCCATCGGCTACAGCCTGGAGGAGGACATATCACATGATAGTATGTACATCAACCAGTTTTCCTTCCATCAAGTTGGCAATCAGATGGACCATGTTGTTTGACATGTCTATCTTACGAATCGTAGGGAGTAGGTTGTGAACAAAGATGATGTTCAGGAATCTGGGAAGCAAGAAACACTCGCTTGTAACGAGCTTCCCAAACCAAGTACACCCCTCACACTCGAAGAGCCTAAATATATGTCCTTCATCGATGCTTGTGGAAGGGAAGGTGGTGGCATCGATCTATGGATGGTCAATCCCCAAGAGTTAGGAAATCCTGTTGGGGTTGCTGAGTATGTGAACCCCATATACCTCTGTCTCGAATGCCCACTTCGTGTGGTCAAGAGAGTGAAGGTTGGCTCAGATGATGGGATGTTATGGGAAACCTACTTTCCTTTATGAACCACTCTGTATGATCATGTGGATCACCATTACTCGTATATAGGGTGAAATTTGGGAGTAGATAACCTTCTGGAAAATGTGTGAAAGATCTCTTCCCTGACTAGTTGACATGTAAGTCTAACATGTTTGTTGTCCAAGACATGAAATTATCTAATTAAGTGTACTTGTTCAAGGTGCCGTAGGGGGTCATCACACTAGGTGTCATATGCTTCCTATTGGAAATGTGTGTCCTCACAAAGCCATTCACATAAAATATAGGCATGATTAATTAATAATAACTATTTATTCTAGCATCACATGTATTTGTTTCTTTATAAAATATAGGGGGTCATGCTCACCTCAAAACCTTACAAAAAGAGTCCATGTTGGAATCAGAAATGGATGCCTATTACCAAGAATTTGAGTCTTACTGGGACTCCAACTTAGAGTCCAACATGGAAACTAATTTTTAGGGATTTTAGGATAAGTAGGAGCTCATAACTTGTTGGAAATATGTGTCCTGACAAAGCCATTCACATAAAATATAAGCATGCTTAATTAATTATTTAATTAATAATAATTAATATTCTTTCATCACATGAATTTGTTTCTTTATATAGGTAATTATTTG
>JAOXJP010112149.1:0-14085 GCA_025762735.1 Platanus orientalis
GCTACACAACAAGTTAGCTTTCTTTTCCTATGTTTATTGGCATCAAGAGCACACTTATCGCTTGATTTCATGTCCTCTTTCCTTCAAGTAGTTGGTATCAATCAAACAACTTATTCAGGGAAAGGGGCTGAACAACTCATTTGTTTAGACTTCATTTTTCTACTCTCTTTTCTCTAATTTAATGCCCCAAAGTAGTTTGGACAAGGCTTCGGTGAGATGAGGAATGTATTTTTCTAATTTAAATGTTTAGGAATTGTAACATGATATGGTATTTAAAATAAAACGCTAAATCAAGTTGAATTGTATCGCATAAAATATGTTAGGCATACTGCATGGTCTCACCATTGTAACAGAATCTCATGTTGGCATTTCAAATTAGATATTATTCGTCATCAACATATAATAGTTAGTGAAGCAGATGAAAAGCTTCTAGTGAGTCATCAGGGTTTCTAGTTAAAAGCTAAATATCAGTTGAGTAATTTCTGCATCAAATCACAATAAACAGCTAGAACAATCAGTCAAAAAATCTGTCTGCTGGATTACAAAAAGGAGAGAAAATCTATGAAAAATCACTAGTACTAACCATAAAGGTTACAATGTTTTGCTTTATTTGTGTCTTATCAAAAGATAGGAAAAGCTTACCTATCCCTCCAGTGCTCACAAAACCTTCACCAAAGACACGTTCATATCTTAATATGCCATTAAAATTGTATTGTACATTATCCAAAAATCGTTGGAATCCCTTATCTTCATGAGAACTGACCTTTTGCCATATCCAACAAATCTGAATCATTCAGAAATCATATTAGCTAAACTTTTATCAATCGAAGTCTCAGTTTGACCTACAAAGGAAAAGAACTACAAACAGTGGAATATCTTTATAGATTACTTGGTTTTGATTCTTTTTGTTTCTCACATAGGCCCGAATGCATCTGCAGCTAATAAGAGAGAGTTCAAAGGAATTTCCAGAGCCATCATGCATGTGGCATTCTTTAAAGACCTGCATTGCCACTCAGGATAGAAAATTAATTAATGTGTAACATAACAAATAAATTGCTTCATAGAAGACACAAGTCCCCATGAACATCCTTCCACAATCTAGTTTCCTGCACATCTATGGGTGTAAAATAGCAACAACAACAAAAGAAGGCATACCTTTGTGTAAAATCTTGGTTCCCGGTAGTGTGTTGGGTTGTTTCTTCGTTTACAATCTCCAGACTGATGAAAACAGGACTCCCTGAAGAACATAAAGCCACCAACCTTTAACCATTTGACCATCCTTTCAGAGAGATTCTCAACCTGCCAGTTATGAAATATGAATTCATTAAAAAAATTCTTCATAGGGCAATAAACAAATTAATAGAAAAATAATCAGTAGCTAATGACAAAATGCCGCCAATAGCTGCTGAATTTCCGCACCTCCTTATTTCATCTCAACAGGTGATCTAATCATTTTGAAATTAATTTTTTTTTTTTTTTTATCATTATTGAGTATGATAAACTCAACATTGGTTAATTTTGATTAGTGTTCATAGTGAACTATCAATGGCTTATGAGGGAAGTAAATAGTTTGGACCATGAATTTAAAAGTTAATTCTTAAGACTTTGTTTGGCAGCCACCTGTAATGAAATCATTTCATTTCAGATTGTCAAGGCATTTGTAGCCATAAGATGATGGTTCAAAATGAACTAATTCTGATTTATACTTGATAACATATATCATTTCATTTTATTAAAAACCTAAGATGACTGCATTTCTAATTTTAGTTAACAAATCAGTATATAAACGGCATGAAATCTTTGTTCATATATGCACTTAAAGACAAAATATTGTGATATGTTCCAAGGAAAAAGATAGATATTCTTTCCTTGGATGATGAGTCCATTAGTGATGTTAGGGAGTGGAGATAATGAAAATCAAGACGTTTGATGGCATTGTTGGTATATGTGCCAAAGATGCAAAAGGAATTCAATATCACTAGATTGGTAGGACTGCATGGGTTGCAAGTATTCAACTATAGGTGGAGTCATGAAAGTTACCTAGCCTTGATAAAGAGAGAAGTTTAACTTTTTGTATCATTATTGTAGAAGACATCAATTATTGATATTCCTTTGATGTTGATGCAAAGCTACAAATAGAGTGTACGGAGTAACAAGTGCTTGTATAAAGTCTCTTTCATAGTTGAGGCAAAGTTGAGTTTACAAGTTTCTAGGTGGAAAATGATGATGAGATAGTTCCTATGATTGGAAATGACAGATTGAGGACTCTCCTATAGTTGACTAAGAGATTCTTCTAAGGGAAGCTACACATGTGCATTGGTTGTATTATGATTGATTAAATGGAGTCAAGACCATATTAATTTGATGGTGTGTGTAATGGAGGTTCTTCAATGAAAATAGTTGTTTGTAGTTATTGAAAATATGTTATTTAATTAAAATTTAAACTGGAGATGCATTTCGAGAATAGACAGCATAGAGTTCATCAAGGTGGACAAGGGTAGGGTTATCTCCAAGATTGCTCAAGAGTAAGGGTTACATGGAGTGTTGTTCACATGTCAAATGTTTAGTGTCTTAGCAAAAGTAAGTGTCACATGCTTTAACAAGATATCATTAACGTTCCTACAAAACAAGTCACTTTGGAGACTTTTATGTTTGTGTCTTGTTTCTTAGCTATTGGATTGGTGAGCAACTAAGGCCCCATTTGGGAACCATTCTCTGATTCTTTTCCAGAATTTAGAAAATGGATTCTAGAGATTCTTCATTTTTTTGAGCCATTCCCTAACTAAACGAACGTTTGGTAACATTTAATCAAGAATCCCTTTTTTATATATTTTGAAGCAAGGTGTTGTTTGGCAACAACATGCAAAAAATCCAATTTTTTCCAGATTGATACAAGAATTTGGCATATTGTTGATATGTAGAACCAATAATCCATAAAAAAAAAAGGTGTAGTTATCATTTAGCTCAATCTCAACATAGTCACTAAAATCTATCCATAAAAAATAGAGAAAATGGGGTATTTTGGTAAATTCATTTATATTCACAAATTTCTATTTCAACAAAATTATTATCCATATCCTCTTCTCATTTGAAGTTTTTTCTTTTGATGTGGATAGAAAGAGTCAAGTTTACAAGTTTGTTCATTGAATCTCGCACCCATGAACCCAAAGAATTCATTCTTTGGTTTTTTGGCACTACTATTTTTAGTGCCAAAAAATGTTGTTAGAATGTAAAATTTGGAGCCATTCTAAGAATGCATTCCGTGTATCCAAACATCATTTTCTCATTTTTTTGATTTTTTGGAACTAAAAATGAATAAAATGCATTCTTTGGAAGGTTCCCAAACGGACCCTAAACATATGGGAATTGAAGAATGAGCTGCACTTATGGACATAGGCCAAAGAGCCAAACCATGTAAAATCCTTATCTTCTGTGTGTGCTTATTGATATGGAGTTCTAATTTATTGTTTATTGAATTAATCATAAGTGGGCTCATATACAATCACGTGGTATATGGTTCCACTACACCAACAGTGTGGGATAGAAAATAAACCATCATCGATGGAAGATTCAAAGTAGAGGGACTCACAGATGAAAGTAGTGAATGCAACTCATCTTTGTCTCGTAGAAGAGATATTGTGCATTCATATGAAATTGATTCAGCTACCAATACGAATTAAATGAAAAAATTTCACCAAAACTACATTTTTTTAATATATACATATTTTACTATAGTCAATGTTGAGACCAACATATCTCAAAGTACATATGTTGGTTTGGCTTTATTCCTAGCCATTGGATCTAATAGGATCCAATGGTGGCATTATGAGTTAAAACTCCTTTGTGAGTAGGAGTCTTGGATGACGGCTTAGAGGGTTAAAACCATAATATAAAAAGAAAAGGAGAAATAAAGAGAGAGTTGAGAGGAGCAAGCACTCAAGGGGATTTCTTGGGGTTTCTTCAAGGGTTTTGGAGTGTGAAAGAGAGGTGTACAAGGGGAAATAGTATGAGTTTTTGGGTTGCTAAATATCACACTTCTTTGTATGGATTTGCATTCTCATAGTGAAGAAAGGTTTAATTCTCTCCTATGAATGTAGGCACATCGCCAAACCACGTAAATCTTGATGTCTCTTATTTTTCTTTGCTTTAATCTTATTTTATTTTATTTTTTTTGTTATTCGTATCGGAATATTTGCAGCGAAACACAACAAGTGGTATCAAAGCGCCAGGTTTGGCTAGGGAGGATAGGAATTAAGAACAAGTTCTTGATTATCAGAGTTCAGTACGATTGCAAGGAAAGAAAGGAAAATCCAATGAGTACATTGAAGATTTTCTCACAATCTCTAAAGGTATGGACATTTTTTCCTCATGATGAATGGATTTTAAATTCAGGTTATCCTTACATATATTCTCCAAGAAAGAATATTTTGATACGTTTCAAGAGAAAAAAACATGTTTTGTTTCTTTAGGTAACAGGTATACTTGTAATATCGCAGGAGTTGAGACGGTGAAGATCAAGATATTTGATGCAGTGGTTTGTACTTTAGGTGGTGTGGCATATGTCCCAAAGATGCAAGCAATTTAATATCCTTAGGCCGGTTAGACTTCAAGGGTTGTAGATATTCAGCTATAGGTGGAGCCATGAAAATCACATATAGTTGTTTAGTCCTGATCAAGAAAAATGTGGTGATGGTTTGTATCATCTACTGGGGAATATAGTGATTGATGGTGTTCCTTTAACATGAATGGACAGCTGGAAACATGGTACACAGAATAACAAGCACATGTGCAGGGTCTTATTTGTAGTTGGGAGAGAGACAGGTGTTACAGGTTTTCAAGTGACAAACAATGGTGAGATAGTTTCTAAAGTTAGAGAGGATGGATCGAGGTCCCTCTTTGGAGTTGACTAGGCATGTCGGCTCAGGACACCTACACATGTGCATTAGCCGTGTTATGATCGAGTCAGATGGTGTTAGGACCGAATTGATTCGATGGTATGTGTAGAAATGGTTCTTCAAAGCCAATGATTGTTTACAGTGATAGAAAATAAGATTTGATTCAGGTTCAAGGTGGAGGTGTGTTCCAAGTATATATGGTGCAGAGTTCAGTAAGAATGACAAGTGTAGGTTTTCTCTAGGTGGCTTTGGAATGTGAGCCAAGGTGGAGTGTGTGCACATGTCACAGATCTGTATCTTGACAAAGATACAAGTGGACCTGACAAGAAATCTTAAAGGGGCTGAAAATAAAGCCAAGGTGGAGATTTGTTGGGTTTTAGCTTTATTCTCAGCCGTTGGATCCCATAAGATCTAATGGTGGGCATTAGAAGTTAAGAATCCTTTGTGAGTAGGAATCTTGGATGATGGCTTAGAGGGTTAAAACCCTAATATAAAAAGAAAAGGAAAAAAGGAAGAGAGAGTTGAGAGGAGCAACCGCTCAAGGGGATTTCTTGGGGTTTCTTCAAGGGTTTGAGAGTGTGAGAGAGGGTGTACAAGGGGAAACGGTGTGGGTTTCTAGGTTGCAAAATATCACACTTCCTTGTACAGATGTGCATTCTCATAGTGAAGGTTTAATTCTCTCCTATGGATGTAGGCGCACATTGTTGAACCACGTAAATCTTGGTGTCTTTTTTTTTTTTGGCTTTGATCATATTTTATTTTATTTTATTTTTCTTGTTATTTGTACTGGAATATTTGCTGTAAAACACAACAAGATAAATGTATCAATTTTTAAAACCATAAACAGAGATGAAAAAAAGAAATTATCGAACAAAAGAGTTGAATGTAAGTAAACATCTTAAGTAGCTGGTTGCACTTGCATGCAACTTTGACTGTAATAACAGATTATACTATCAAGTTTCAATAAAGAGGATAAAGTCTTTGTGGTCCCCATTGGTTTTAGGTTTCATATATGTCCTCTTACGTCATGGTATCAACTTGATGATAAGCCTAAATTGAGGACCAAAACTAACCTGCATGCATTCAAAAAAATAAATGAATAGAGCCTTCACAGCTGTTCAACAGTCTTATAGAAGTAGAGTTTAATCACAAAGCGGTAATCCATTATCAACATTTAGGAGATCTATACCAATGCATAGAGAAGCTACCTATTTGTAAACTACAAACACCACAACACGCCACAAGGATCCACCACAAGAAGTCAATAGAAGTTTAATCACCCCACCAAGAAGGACCATACAAGAAGTCAAGTGTACTTTGGTACCCAGATCCTTCGAATCCCAATATAGTAGTGAACTATGCCAACCAGACAAACCATGTGTATGGAATGGTTCCATATCATATATTATTATTAGGGTTAAACTGATATTCCTGATTGAAAGTTGGGAGCAGATTTGCCGTTGAGACACAACAGATTTGGAATCCTTGATATACAATGCTAACACATGGCATCTGAACTGGCATCCCAAAATGGGTCCACCTATTTCTCTAGGTCACCCTCTTTTCACGTGGCAAGTTTCAGCCCAATATCCTTCCACCATATAGCAAACAATCCATTTCTTTCCACTTTATCATTTTAAAATCAAAAAATCAAAAATTTCACAAATATTCAACGGTTATTATGTAGCCGAAAAATGCAATCCAAGGTGGGCCATGGGGCCAACATGGATCTCCAGAAAATAGCATTCGTTGCTAGTCCAGAGGGTCCCTAAAATTGATGGTTTGAATCTGCCAAGTCAACTCTCTCTCTCTCTCTCTCTCTCTCTCTCTCTCTCTCTCTCTCTCACATATATATATATACGACACCTTATAGATTGCTTTCCTAGTTTCCAAGTATATGTTGATACCTATGGCCACCTTATAGATTGTTTTCTTAGTTTTCTAGTATGTATTGACACCTTGTAGATTGCTCTATTAGTGCATTGTAATTGACAAAACAACTTGTATGTAATCCCTTTAATCAAGGGACTATACACACTATAAAAGGAGTATCAATATACAAGAACTGATATCATGATTTTGACGTGCAACATCTCTTGTTCTATCTCTACTCTCTTATCTTTTACGGTATCAGAGCTATAGTCTAATGACCTACTTCATTCTTTTACTTCATTTTTTTTCATGGCATCCTCATCATCATCCATTGTTTACTCGATTTCAAATATTTCTCACCTTGTTCCGATCAAGCTTGATAGAACAAATTATGTTCTCTGACGAAGACAGTTTTTGCTGGTTCTCAAGAGCAATAATCTTCTTGGCTTTGTCAATAGAACTAAGCCATGTCCACCTGAATTCAAAGAAGGAGACAATGGAAAATCTGTGCTTAATTCTGCCTATTTTGAATGGCAACAACAGGACCAGTTTCTTCTCAGTTGGATAAATGCTAATCTTACTCCTAGTGTTTTATCTACTGTGACTCGGTTCTATACTTCTGGTGATGTTTGGACATTGTTGGAGAAACAATATGCTTCTTAATCATGAACTTGTGTCATGCAATTGAAAAATTAGTTGCAAACAACCAAAAGAGGTAATATATCTATCTCTGATTATTTAGACAAGATGAATTATATTATAGACAACCTGGCTATAGCTAGAAAACCATTTGATGAAGATGATTTAATCGTTGTTATTCTCAATAGAGTTGGGCCAGCATTTGAAGCCACAGTCCACTTAGTACAAGCTTGTGATAACCCTATTGCTCTAGATGATCTTGTTGAGTTGTTATTAAGTGCAGAGATGCACCATGAAGAGCAAAATTCTGGTCCATTGGAATCTTCAGTTACAGCTTTGTACACTCCCCAACAACCTCAAAAAAAGTTTACCCATCGCAACAAACACATGGGTTCTCAACCTTCTTTTGGTTCTAATGCCAAAGGGGGCTCCAAACCGGTCATTTCTAAAGGACAACCCCAACCCTCTATTGGATCTAAATAAGGTTTTAGATCTCCATGTCAAATTTGTGACCGTGTCGGGCACTTAGTTATCAACTGTTACCATAGGATGGATCATTCTTATGAAAGACGAGTCTCCATCAAGAAAGTCATTGCCATAGTTGCCTCTACAAGTGATGGTTTAGATTCTCAAACTTGGTTTACTAATAGTGGTACATCAAATCACATCACCTCTGATCTTCGAATCTTTCACTTTACAATGAGTATCATGGAAATAATAAAGTTATAGTTGGCAATGGTTTAGGTTTTCTTATCTCTCATATTGGCTCCACTACTTTGACCCATAATTCTTCCAAGTTTCGTTTACAAAATGTTTTGCATTGTCCAAATATTTCTACTATTCTTTTATCAGTACATCAATTTGGTCATGATAATGATTGTTACTTTTTTTTTCTTTACCAATAAATTTTTTGTGAAAGAAATCAAGATGGGGATGACTCTTTTCCACGACAAGAGTAACAATGGCCTCTATCCTATTCAGCTTCATCGTCGTGTCAAAAATAAATCGCACTAACTGCTTGCTCTTCTTGGTGCTAAGGTTGATACCTTAGTTTGGCATCGACACTTGGAGCATCCAGTTTTTCCCATTTTAAAGCACTTGGCATCTCAAGAATGTCTACCTCTCAATGGATTTCTTCAGAATAATGTATTTTATGAGTCGTGTCCTTTAAGAAAAAGTAATCGTTTGCCTTTTACTTTGTCATGTACCATTTCAAATAATCCTTTAGAGCTTGTGCATTCTTATATTTGGACTTTTCCATACTATTTTGTTAAAGGTTCTAAGTATTACTTGTTGTTTGTAGATGACTATTCAAAGTACTCTTAGCTTTTCCCTATGCAATATAAACATAAAGCTTTTGATTATTTTCAACCACTATAAAGGCTCTTCAAACTGATAGTGGTATCGAATATCTTAGTGCCAAGTTTCAAAAATGTCTATCCCAACATGGTATATTCCATCACATGTCCTGTCCTCATACCCCTGAACCAAACGGGTCATTGAATGTAAGCATCAACACATTATTGAGATTGGATTAACCCTTTTGGCCTATGCAGGCATGGATCTTACTTATTGAGTTGAAGCGTTTAATGCTTCCATTTTTTATCAATAGGTTGCCAGCTAAAGGTTTAAATTATTTGTCTCCTTATGAAAAGTCATTTCATGCTTTGTGTGTTTGGATGTTTTTGTTTTCCCTATCTTTATCCATATAATAAAAACAAACTTCAACTTCGGTTAAAACATTGTGTGTTCTTGGGTTATTCTCTTAAGCTTTAGGGGTATTGGTGTCTTGATATTGAAATAGGAAGGGTGTACTTATCTCGACATGTTGTCTTTAATGAGGATTCCTTTCCGTTCAAATCCAGGATCATAAAGCCATATCACTTTATGCCTATGGAAATGGCTTCTCAAGCTTACCTTCCTCCCATGCCTGGTTCCTCAACCACCCTCTTTTCCTTTCCCACTTCTGATGTATCATGTACAACTATTCCTTCACTAGCTCCATCTTCTCCCTCTACTAACTATGCTCTCCCAATAACTTCACCCGTGACTGCCTCTTCATCATTCTCATCTTCTCCTTTAGTTTCCAACCATCCCCCAACTCTTCATCAACCATCACTACATGGGACAGTCTCATCTTCTCATCCTATGGTTACTCGTAATCAGGTAGGAGTTCAAAAACCAAACCCCAAATATGTCTTTGCCAGTACACTCGTCAATGGACCAACAGAACCATCATGTTTTACCCAAGCAAATAAAATTCCTAAATGGTGTCAAGAAATATGTATTGAATTTGATGCTCTACAAAGGTGTGGTACTTGGTCTCTTGTATCACCTTCATCTTCTATAAATATTCTTACAAATAAATGGGTTTATAAAGTCAAGAAAAATTCTGATGGGTCCGTTACAAGGTTCAAGGCTCGGCTTGTAGCTAATGGTTGTCATCAATAGGAGGGTGTTGATTATAATGAGACATTTAGTCATGTGGCAAAATATACCACCATTCACCTAATTTTGGCTCTTGTTCTCACTAATCATTGGGCCATTCGACAACTTGATGTTCAAAATGCCTTTTTCCTTGGAATTTTGCAAGAATAAGTCTACATGTTTCAACCAAAGGGGTTTGTAAATCCTGAATTTCTTACTC
This sequence comes from Platanus orientalis, assembly GCA_025762735.1. Lineage (NCBI taxonomy): Eukaryota > Viridiplantae > Streptophyta > Magnoliopsida > Proteales > Platanaceae > Platanus > Platanus orientalis. Next base: position 10,054 of record JAOXJP010112149.1, read on the forward strand.
ATGTGTGCTGCCTTCACAAGTCTATTTATGGCTTAAAACAAGCTCCTCGAGCTTGGTTTCACCGTTTCTCGGACTATCTAAAAGATCTTGGTTTTGTTGGATCTAAGGTTGACTACTCTTTATTTAATTACCACAAGAACAAGGTCATCATCTTCTCATTAATTTATGTTGGTGATATACTACTCATTAGAAATAGTGCAACTCATTTCCGATTTTGGAAAATTATTTGCCATGAAGGACCTTGGTGGATTGCATTATTCTCTTAGGCTTAAAGCTAATTTTTCTAAAGGAGGTATCTCACTCAAACCAAGTGTGCTTTGGACTTGCTCAAACGTAATCATATGGAGGATGCTAAGCCTTATTCATCTCATGCAATTTCTAGTAAAAAGATGCATCCCTCAAATAATGAGCTTCTTCCATACCCAACTATGTATCGTAGTACTATTAGGGCACTCCAATACCTTACACTCACTCAGCCAAAATTAACATTTGCAATCAATCAAGTATGCCAATTTATGCATCAATTGACTTCAATTTATTGGACTGCCATTAAGCGTATTTTACACTATGTCAAAGGCACAATTGATTATGGCTTATTTTTTTAATTTAGGCCAATCAAAATGGAGGCCTATTTTGATGTTGATTATGCTAGTAGTCCTTCCGATCGGCGATCTATAGGTGGTTATTGCATTTATTTAGGATATAATCCTATCTCTTGGAGCTCTAAAAAACAATCAACAGTTTCTTGATCTAGCACTAAATCTAAGTATCGTCAACTTGCTCATGCTACCACAGAGATATCATGGCTCCGCATATTGTTTAAGGATCTCAGAATTCCCCTTTCCTCGGCTCCACTAATTTGGTGTGACAATATCAGTTCTAATTCTCTTGCATCCAGCCCAGTGCTTCATGCTCTTACAAAGCACCTTAAGGTAGATGTATGATATATTAACACCATTAATCAGGTGGCTGACATTTTTACAAAGGGACTCTCTATTGCTTGTTTTCAGTACTACTGAAAAACAAACTCATGGTCCATGCTCAGCCCATGCGGTTGAGGGGATGTAATAGCTATAGAGAATCCCAAACAAATCCATCTCCCAACTATACAGACTCCCAATCAAATCCATCTTCTTTTGGTAACTAGCTGTCCACCATTTTAGCTAACAACTCCATTGATTCAACATAGCTCACAAATCCAGTCCATTAGTTTCCTAATATGTGTGGACACCTTGTAGATTGCTTTCATAGTTTTCAAGTATATGTTGACACCTATGGACACCTTGTAGATTGTTTTCCTAGTTTCCTAGTATGTATTGACACCTTGTAGATTGTTTTATTATTGCATTATAATTGACATAACAATCTGTATGTAATCCCTTCAATCAAGAGCCTGTACACACTATAAAAGGAGTATCAATATACAAGAACTGGTATCACGGTTTTGACATGCAACATCTCTTGTTCTATCTCCACTCTCTTATCTTTTATACATGGCCACTATTGAAGAAGGGACCTACAAGAACCATTTTTCTCCTCGTCCTCCTTATTGCCACCTATGTCTCTTCTCACAAGATCAATAGTATAAGTCTCTCTTAATAATCTAAACCTAGCCTCTTCTTCTTCTTCTTCTTAGTTTTTTTTCTCTGTTTTGGTTTGTTAGAACATATTTTGGTGTTACATGTTGAGACCCCATGACCTGGTTTCACCATCCCAGTAAAGGCCACTAGCATGGCTCACAATTTCATTCAAACACAAATCAATGACTTCCATGGAATTTTCCTATCAGGGCTTTTTCAAAAGTTAGGCAAAGAAAATGATTCAATGAGAGAACCATCAAGTGATGGCTCAATTCTGATTATGTTATTTACATATCTTGGCAAGATTTTTCGTGTAATTTAATGCTTTTAGATGGTGGGTTCTCCTTCTTTATAGTCTATCATAGATGGTTCGATGCAAAGAATCTTACTAGCCTCCCAAAATTGTTGGAAATTTTTAAAATTTAAATGATGTAACCATTGGTGGTTATGTTTGTGAAGTTAGAAAAGAGTTTGACTTTTTCAAACTTTATTTTATGGACGGTTATGTCTTTTAAATTGTGGACACCGTTGGTGTCTCTTAGGCCTAATAGAAACAAATGAAAAGCCCAAGAAACACTTAAGCACCTTTAGACCCATGTTACACATCCCTACAACAAACCTTTTTGTGAAGGGATATGACTCCTCATATTATCTAAATAAAGGGGGTCATTTAGCCACAATAGATACAGTTTTTCTCTCTTCTCTCACTTTATTTTTCTTAATAAATATTATGCTCTTGCGTCTTTAAAGGTAACGATTGTTCTAGGTTGATTTTCGGTACAGCAAACCATAGATCAACAGACAGCGAAAAGTTGGGCTTCATTGTATCTTGGAGACAATTCGCCCATAACTCCTTTGCTGACTCAATTTAATCAAGTGGATGGCAAAAATCATTTACGGAAAGTGACATTTGTAACTCGCCTTGAAGCACTCTTCTAATCCATTATCTTGGATCAATGCCACCTTTGCTCCAACAGAAATCACACTAAACTACTCAACCTTAAACCAAACAAAGACCTATACTGCAAGAATTCCAATGACATCTTAAACAAATTCTAATTCTAATTCATACACTAGGACTTGCACAAATTACTTTCTGGTGGATCCATGTAGATCTGCGGCCATGGAAGGAAACAAGAATCACTAAGGAGATGATACATAGGGAGGTTTCCAGACTTGGACCATTTATGATTCCTCTAAAGACCTAAATGCCATAGCGTCTGCTAGACTCCCTAGACAGGTGATATCTGAAATCCCCAAAAGAAGAAAATAGACCGGGGAAAGAGGTTTTAGTATTGGAGATGAATACCTAGGGAAAAAAAAGAAGAAAGAAAGAAAGTTAAGGAGAGGCAGAGAAATAGCATGCCGGCATCCTTATCCAGCCGGCGACATTTTTTTGGGTTGTGGGTTTCAAATTCTTTTTTATCCTTTTTTTTTTTAGGGAAGTAAATTGAAAGCTTGGGTTTGTGTCCATGTAAGGGGGAATCTCTTTCTTCTTCACTCTCTTTGATTTCATAATTTCTTTCTTCTCTGCTCTTCTGCAACACTGCGATGGCAACAGTACCCCCTTTACATACAAGCATAGCATAATTTCTTTCTTCTCTACTCTTTCTTCTCTTGTATTCTCCTCTCTTTTTCACTATCCCTCTCTCTATCTTCTCTTAGCCTTTTTGATTGATAGTGGCGATGATGACGACTAGTTGTGGGCTGTTTGTGTGGAAAATACATCGCCCACTCTAACTGTATACTATTTCGATGGTGCTGGAAGGATCATCCCAGCCATCACATGCCCATCTCATGGTCATTCTCTCCCTACCGGTCGATCATGTTAATCAGACTATTGGATTAATTTCACAGCGTCGATCATGCAAATCGCCAATCAATTCATCAATTGAATGGTTTTGATTGAGTTTGCTATAACTCTTATATATTCATTTTAGGATTGTTGGATTCTTTTATATTCATTTTAGGATTGTTGGATCGGAATATACTCATGATGGAAAATTAATACTGACACAGCAGAATAGCAAAGAGAAGAACACGTCGTCTCCTTTGTTTGGGAAAACCCTAAACTTCACCAAGGAAGAGAAACTCGCACTAAAACTTTTATTAATGAAAAACTGAATTGCCTTGAAGGCTACAATGCTTTAAATAGAGAAAAAGAAACCCCAATTCCTGTTAGGCACGAAATTTGGCTAACTAGGTAAATTTTACCAAAAATAGCAAAAACGAGTTACTAACAAAATCAAATACTACTATCACTAGGAAACACCCTAGAATAAATAGGATCTTATTCTGACTTCTAAATAGAAAGTTATAGCGAAAAGAAAAATTACTAAAAGTAGCAAAAATGCTAATTTGAGGGCCTAAATGAAGGAAATTATGTGAAAAGTGGCGGTGCTCACAGCCACAACTATGATCCTTGCTAAATTTCACTTAAGCTCACCAAATT
>JAOXJP010112160.1:0-14085 GCA_025762735.1 Platanus orientalis
GAAAACTAGGGTTTAGCATAAAGAAAGTGAGGATAATGGTTTTCTAGAATTTCTTGGTAAGGAAATATGAAGAGATGCAAAATTGGGACTATTGTACAGATTCTTGATTCAAGAATCTTGATGGTTCTTGATTCAAGAAACTCAAAGAGTTTAAAAAAAAAAATTATCAAAGAAATAAAGCAAGAAAATTAAAGAAAGAAGATCAAGAAAGCGAGAGAGAAGAAATGATAATAAAGAAGTAGAAAAAAGAAGAGAGAGATAGGGTTAGAAAGTACCTAGCCGTGAGATGAGAGAGAAACCAACAACTCGTGCTCTAAGAAATCACCAAAAAAATTTCATTAATCAATATTCCAACCTCTCCATTAGTGATTGGTTGGTCCTTTAAATAAGTCCCTAATCATAATTCTAATATGATTGGGATTTCCTAAATACCCTAAATACATAGATGTACGGGTTGCCCTTTAAACATTAAAAAAAAAAAAAAACTTAAAAAAAATCATAACTCTAAATATCAATTAACCCCCATGGCTTTATGCCTTATTACAAAAAACTTTTCCCTTATATAAACTCTACTAAAAACACCCTAAAATAGTAAAATAAAAGCCTAATTAATGTGATTGCATGCTCTCCTCCAAAGTCTAGCTTTAGGCTTGACCTTGGGCCTTCAAAGTGGGTAATGAGTGTCCATCCAACGAATGGCAGTCACATCAATTTTGATTGGGCAGCTGGAGGTGATGATTAGTTTGACTTACTAGGGGTTGTTTGTAGGTTCTGCCCTTGGGTTTCCAAATGAATTTGTGAGTTTCAATGGCCGCTTACACCTTTTGATTTTGACCTAGAACTTGTATTTGACTTTTAGAAGTTGATTTTTCATCAACTTCATTGACCTTCTCAAGCATCCTCTATTCAAATGGTCATAGATACTTGTATAGGATAAAAGTTACCATAGCAAGAAGCCATGCAAAAGCGATAAGTAGGTAGTAAGGCTCAATAAATCCTTGGGAAATGAGAAGTGAGAAACGTTTAAGTGATTGGGGAGCGAGTAGGAAGCGATTAGGGAGAAATTGAGGAAACAAGTAAAGTGAAATTTGGAGGCAATTTCAAACCATTAGAAAAAATATTAGAAAATGACATAAATTAAATGAAGATAATAAGGTAAGTAATTATTAATAGGAAGTAAAGAGTAGATTTGGTGTAATGAAAATTGTTTTAATTTTTGTGAAGTTTTTGTCTTAACCAAGCACATTGCACTTCTAAAACATTTAAAAAAAAAAGTTTAAAATCCACTTAAGTGCCAAACTTCGTTTTTGAATTAAGGGCTAGTTTTTCTTTCCCGTTTGAAAAGATTCCAATCTAAGGATTGCGAGCCTTTTCTGTTCCTTATAAAAGGGAAACTTTCCCATTAGGGCAAGTAACTTCAAGCATTGAAGAGAGTTTCATTTTATTTGTTAAAAGTGAGCCTCCAAGAGTGAAACTTTCCTCTTCCATTAATTGAGATCAAAGCTTGATGGTCCCTCAATAATCCTTTTCTTGTTTCCTTCTCAGCTCTATTTAGCTAGTATCTCTTTGAGAGGTGTGGATTAGGTTGTCCCTAGTAGAAACCCTTTTATGGTTGACCTAATTCAAGGAGCTCTAGAGCTAAAGCTTGAAGAAGAGTGGGTGTATAAGGCAAATTAGTTCAACAAAAAGCACTCCCACATGTGGTAAGAACAACAACATCAACCAAATAGTGATAATATTTGCTATCCTCTTGCATTCATTTGTATATTCATTCATCCTCATATTGCTTTGCTTCCGTCGGAGACACCGGAAGTTGACATCATTCGCCGGAGACACCGAGTGTATTGTTTAACTTGTTGTGTGCAAGTAGTAAGGTTTTGTATGTTTTTGACATAGGTTGTATTAGGTATCTAAATGAAATATACCTAAGCTTAATAGTGAGCTTTAGAAGAGTGGACGTAGGCCATCGTGTCGAACCACTATAAATCTCTTGTTGTGGATTGCGTGTGTGATTGGTTGTCTCTTTATTTTATGCTCATTGCTACACTAGCTCATCACGTGTTTGATAAAATACTTGAGTAGGCACATTGTAGCACACACACACTTAGATTAATTGTAAGAAGATTAAAATCAATCCCAATACTTGCAAAAATGGTTAGAATAATTTTAATATCCTATTCACCCTCCTCTAAGATAATCTTATAGGTATTTCAGTTTTCACATAAACCAGGTGTCATCTAGCCTATTTGGATATTCTTTCAATTCCATTATAATAGTGATTTTGTTGGACTGTTGTGGCATAAGGCTTTGGACTGTGGGATTGATTTTCTGAGTATTTTTCTAATGTTTAGCCCTTTTTTTCTGAACCTAAACATGTCTAAACATATTTCCTACCATCCTTTTAATGTCCTCCATACAACCCTTAATTGCTTTGTTGTTTTCCCATATTTCAACATGTTTTGATCATTTTTTAGCCTACTTTTATGCATTAGATTTCTAGACAACTTACAATTACTACTTTAAATTAGTTCGTTTTTTTTTAATACATTAATTAGGGTTTTTTTTTTGTTTAGTACATTGTTACCTTAATTCATTTAATGCATGATGACTTTAACTTAAAAACTACCTAATTTTGCATGTGAATTGGTGTAAGTAGGAATTTAGTTTATAACCCTTTATTGTTGTGATTTTATGCCTATCTCATGCACACACTTCACTCACCTACATGCATGTTGCATCAGATTTGATATTAGAGCCATGTTTAGGGTATTAGTCACAAGATGTCCCTAGTATACATAACACTGCATATTTTTATACTTTAGGTGCATCTTAGTTATTTTCCAGCACTTATGTATATTTTTAACATCTTGTTAGAGAGTTAGAATGACTATCCTGTGTCCTTTGGTGTATGCCCATTAGATCCAGACTTGATTATCACCGCAAGATGTCCCTAGTAAGAAAGTCCAGTTCCCAGCTCACTTAGGATCCGACCTTTAAGAACTTAGTAGACAAGGTGGATAAACTAGTTCTAGCTTTAGAAGCTAGCAATAAGACCATCCATGAACAGATTCAGGAAGTCTGTAGAGAGGTGGCTCTCCACATCATGAGAGCTTCTCAGGAGGGGAGAGGGGTTCAGATAGAGCCTCACCTGGACCACCTTTCGGATCATGGATTTATTCCTAGTCAGGGTAGGCACACTCCTAGTCTTGATCCTAGGTATAAGCCCAAGAGAACCCCACCTAAGGGTAAGTCTCCACTTCACTCTGAGGGACTTAAGATGAAAACCCTGCATAGAGATGAGATCCTTTAGTTTGAGGATGAAGATGTTAATCCCAGGGGTTTCAAGAGACAACATGGACATAGAGATCTTAGATACCTAGAGGAGATAACCCTGAAAGCCATGAGGGTTGAAGTGTCCACCTTTAATGGGCGCTTAGACCCTAAGTGCTTCTTGGACTGGATCAGAGGCATGGACCAACACTTTGATTGGTATGATATCTTTCCTCGTAGGTAAATAAAATTCGCTAAGATGAAACTGGTTGGGTCAGTTCAGCTGTACTGGGATTTTGTTGAACAACAGATCTATTGGAGACATGAGAGACTCATCTCTAGATGGATGGAGGTGCGTGAGAAACTCAAAGAGAAGTACGTTTCATGTCATTATCACACTAGACTTCTCGAGCAGTATAATGTAGCCTGCCAAGGATTATCTAGCGTCGCGGATTACATCACGAGGTTTGATGATAGTAGACTGAGATGTGTAGTTCGTGAGAGTCCAAAGATGACCATCACTCGTTTCAAGATGGGGCTCTGACCTGAGATTTAGAAAAAACTTATACCCTACTACAACACCACTCTAGAGCAGATCTACGGGATAGTACAGGACATGGAGAAGTATGTGAGGCCTTCGGTTCCACAACCTCATGATCCTAAACGCCCAGATATAAGATCCATATCAGGAGGACAACCACCTAGAGTTGGTCCTGACCTTTATAGGACTAGCCCAATACTTAATTGAGAAAAAGAGGAGGTCAGGGTTCGTTCTTTAGGCAATCTTGATAGATGTTACAAGTGTGATGGGGTAGGCCATCATTCCAAGGTATGTCCTACACGAAAAGAGCTTGCTCTATTTATAGAGGACAATACCGAGAAAGAGGTCCATGGAGATCAACAGGTAGATGATAAGGAGACTAACATAAATGAGATTGTTGATCCTGTTTAGGCCTCGAGTGATGATGATGGAGAGAGGAAGGATAATTGTTTAGTTGTCATGAGGCTTTCCTATTTTAGTTACCCCTTTCCCTAGACACCTATTTAAGTAGTGAGATGGGCTCTCACCCGGTCTGTTCTAAAAGAGAATTGGCAAATGACTACCATCTTTTGTACATTTGCCAAGTGTGGAGAAAAAAGCTACAGAGTTATCATTGACAGTGAAAGCTGCACTAATGTGTTTTTTACTGATAATGTAAAGCGGTTTGGACTCATCACCACTCCCTACCCTCAGCCCTACCAAGTGTCGCGGGTAGATGTCTCTTCTATTCCAGTCACCCATAGATGTCATGTGCCTATTGAGTTTGGTCAATATAAGGACAAGATATGGTGTGACGTTGTGCCTATGGATGTAGGGCATATGATCTTAAGTCGACCTTAACTCTTTGATTTAAATGCCACATTGTATGACATGACCAACACGTGTGTGTTCGAATTCAAGGACAAAAAAATCAAGCTCACTCTTCTTTTACCAAAAGCCTAGTCTGGAGGCAAGAGTCCAGTGAATCAAGGGTCCACAATCAAAGACCTTGAACATTCTTTGATGCGGACATCATGACCAGGGTGATGATTGGGCCATGTCACAGTCATTTATTTATATTTATTTATTTTCTTTTATGTAATTGTTTCTCTTGTAAAGGAGGGCACAAAATTTTGAGGGTATATTAGTCTTTATTTGCTTATATAGGGTATTTTTCGTTATTTCTTATAATTAAAGGGTAATTTTGGGAGGAATTATTTGTCTTGGGGGTATTTTAGACTTATCTGTGATTAGGTTGTAATAAACCTAGCCATGGGGGCTATAAAACACCCCACACAACCAAGGATTATTTATGCAATGAATAATTAAAAATTGGCTCTTACGTTTTAGCTTCTTCTTCCTCTGCTTGTTGCAGCTGAAGAACTACAAAACCTTGGAATGAGTCTAGGTGTAAACCTAGTTTAACAGTAGTAGTGGGGGCTACTCCTTTTTCCTTGGGTTAAAAGTCTTCTCCCTCGTTCTTCTTTTTTATATTTTTAATTATTTGACAGGCTTCTCTTTGCTGAAAATTGAAGTTCTAAGAGAAGATTGATCACCATTAACTTATTGTGGGACTTCTGCTCAAAAACCTTCTTTCCTAGAGCCTCACAATTGCTGGGCAACACTACTTGAAGGGATAGATTGCTCCAAAAGACTCCCGTGAAAGTGCTACAGCAGGTGTTTTTATAGCTTGACGTGAAACAGGGTGGTCAAGCCATTTAGGGAGTTCGGCTACTAGCTTCTGCAGGTGAGAAACTGTTGAGATTTGGAATACCTATACGATGCATAACCCATGGGTGATTCTAATGAGGGTAATAGGCAGCACCAAAAGTCTATAAATATGAAGAAGTCCTCCAGATTTCACCAGCTAGGCGTCAAAAGGCTGATGGAATAGGTTTCGGAGGAGATCAACTCCAAACTCCTAAATCTTAGGAGCTGAGCAGAGATAATCTAGGAGGATGTTGTTAGGTCTTGTATGACCCTAAGACAGCCAATATCTGCTTCTAAATTTCAGGAGTGATCAAGATATACCTCTTTTCATTAATTTTAGGCATTAAAACAGGGCAAAAGCTATTTCTGGAGATTTGATTTTTAACTCCTATTTATTAGGAGTTTGGCTGAAAGGTTTTCACAGGGTTATGTAAACCCTTGGGCGACTCTAAGGCTGCCTACACATGTTCGAAAGCCTCCTCAGATGACAAGAATATAGTCCCTGTACTTCTATGCTGGCGGTAGCTTCCAGATCTGATCCTACCCCTGTTTTCATCTATATTTTGATGGCCAACCATGGCTGCTGAGAGTGTTTATTGTGTAATCATCTGAAGACAACAAAGGGAGATTATCCCATCAAGAGGAACCATAAGTGTAATGTTCTAATGCCTACTCGAGTCCATACTTGCCTGGGACTGATTGGTTAGTATATTGCATGTTTAGGCTGATAGTTTAATGTTGGAACATCTCTCGGTTAGTCTAACCCTGATAAATATGTTCATGTCCTGAAATTGATTCCTCCCTTAGTACATGCTTGCATCAACCACTAAATGTTCCTTCACCATCTTCACTTACATTTTTAATCTCACTCTCATTACAGTAGAATATTTTGGACAGCAATCTGTCAACTTCTTATTCTTTAAGTTAGTCAAATCCTTTTCATAATATTTGGGTTTAATTTTGTTTAATTACTTTGTATGCTTTAATTCTTAATATGCATATTAGACTTAACTGAAGATTCACTTGATTTATAGTGTGGATGTGCAAGTAGGAATTTTGTTTATATTTTATCATTACTCTTACAATTGTATTCTTAACTCCTTGTGCACACCCACTAGCCTACATGCATGCTGCATCATTCTTAGCCTTAAGGAGTTTGAGTAGGAAGTTTAGGGAGATGCACCAGTGTTTGCATTAGTTGCTAGAGCAGTGACCCCTGATCCCATTTTTGACCTCCCAATTGAGGTAGAGCCTCTTATCAGAGAGTTTGGAGAGATGTTTCTAGTGTTGACCCCTGACTCCATTTCTGACTTCCCAACTGAGGTTATGCCTTTCATCAGAGAGTTTGGAAAGATGTTTCCTAAGGATTTGCTAGATGAGCTTTCACTGAGGTGTGATATTCAACACGCTATAGATCTAGTTCCTGAAGCAACTCTTTCCAATCTACCTCATTATAGGATGTACCCTACAAAGCATGCCAAGTCGAAACGATAAGTGGATGAACTGTTGAGAAAGGGTTTCATCAAGGAGAATATGAGTCTATGTGCCGTACCTGTACTTCTCACTTTAAGGAATGATGGTTGTTAGAGGATGTGTGTTGACAGTAGAGCCATCAACAAGATCACAGTACGGTATAGGTTTTTCATCCCTAGACTTGATGATATGCTAGACATAATGGTTGAAGCTATTATCTTTTCCAAGATAGATCTCAAGAGTGGCTACCACCAAATTGGACTCAGGCCAGGGGATGAGTGGAAAACCGCCTTCAAGACAAAGGACGAATTATATGAGTGGTTTGTCATGCCCTTTAGACTATCCAATGTTCTAAGTACTTTTATGAGGATGATGACACAGGTGTTGAGACTCTACATAGGGAAGTTTCTGGTTGTATATTTCGATGACATTCTTATATACAACTCTAGTAAGGAGGTTCACCTGAACCATTTGTGGAGTGTATGTGAGATACTTCGTAAAAAGAGTCTATACATGAATCTTAAAAAGTGTGCCTTCATGACACCGCAGGTTATCTTCTTAGGATTTGTTGTATCTGATAAGAGGATGACCGTTGATCGTAAAAAGATCAAATCTACTATAGATTAGCCTAAGCTTACTAGTATTCATAAGGTACGAAGTTTCCATGGTTTTACTACTTTCTACAGGAGGTTCATCCGGGGTTTTAGTTCTACCATGACACCTATTACGAACTGCATCTGTAAAGGTGAATTCAAGTGAACTCGAGTATAGTTAAGGCCTTCAAGGAGATCAAGTTAAGGATGACTGAAGCTCCTGTCATGTGACTCCTTGACTTTTCCAAAGTCTTTGAAGTTATATGTAATGCATCTAGGGTTGGGATAGGTAGTGCCTTTAGTCAAGAAGGACAACCTGTGGCTTATATTAGCGAAAAATTAAATGAAGCCAAACAAAAATATTTCACCTATGACGAGGAATTTTATGTGGTGATCCAGTCCCTCAGGTATTGCGACATTACCTTTTACCGTAGGAGTTCATCTTATTCTCTGACCATGAGGCTTTGAGATATTTAGGTTCTCAGAAGAAACTTAACTCATGACATACTAAGTGGGTGAAGTATCTTCAGGAGTACACATTTGTACTAAAAAACAAAGCCGGTTCAGAGAACAAGTTCGCAGATGCATTAAGTCAAAAGGTCTACATCCTGTAGACTATGAGTATTTAGGTGGCCAGATTTGAGAAACTCAAAGGTGATTAGAAGTATTGTCCGGATTTTGGCTCCATCTTCCACTCATTTCAGGGCGATCAACCAATAAGGAGCAGAGAATATGTGTTTCATGACGGGTATTTCTTACGCGTTTATGTCTTCCTCGCACTTCAGTGAAGGACTTTCTAATTTTGGAAATGCATGCAGATGGCGTAGCTGACCACTTTGGTCATAATAAAACTATTGCTTTAGTTGATGACCGTTTCTACTAGCTCAGTTTGAAATGGGACGTGGCAAAAGTTATAGAGCAATGTTATACTTGTTAGTTAGCAAAGCAGAGGAAGTAGAATCCATGATTATATTCCCCTTTGTCAGTACCTCACACTCCATGGCAGGATGTGAGCATGGATTTCGTGTTAGGTCTTTTTGGTTTTCCGAAGCAACATGATTCCGTGATGATTGTAGTGGATCGTTTTTCTAAGATGACCTACTTTATTCCATGTACCAAGACTTCGGATGCCTCAAAGGTTGCTCGTTTATTCTTTGATGAGGAAGTCCGTTTACATGGGGTGCCTAAGTCCATAGTGTCTGACCGTAATGTTAAGTTTGTCAGTTATTTCTTGAAGACACTGTGGAAGATGATGGATACTAAGCTGCAGTTCTCTTCTACTTACCACTCTCAGACAAATGGGCAGACTGATGTGGTAAACAGAAGCCTAAGGACTTTACTTAGATGTCTGGTTGGTGAGAACCTCAGGGCATGGGATAGTGTTTTGTCTACCTGAGAGTTTGCATATAATAGTTCGATCAATAGGACAACTGACATGAGTATATTTGAGATAGTTACAAATTATAGACCTAAGGCTCCTATAGACCTCATCCCTATGTCTGCATCCCATTGTCCATCTGAGTCTGCATTTGCATTTGCATAACATATATATTCATTACACCAGGAGATTAGGTGTAGAATTGCTATGAGCAATGAACGTTATAAACAGTCTGCTGATTTGCACCGTTCGCATCGCGAATTCCAGGTTAGGGATTTAGTTATGGTCAGATTCTGCCCTGAGCGATAGCCAACTGTGGTCGTGTGAAAATTGCATGTGAGGAATGTGGGACCTTACAAAGTTTTGAACAAGATTGGACCTAATGAGTATGTTTTAGATATTTCGACTGATTTATGGATCAGTTTTACATTCAATGTGGAGGATCTTATACCTTATCATGACCATTCTACACCCGATCTTGAGCCTTTTGCAGATACTTAGACATTAGTCCTTTAGCCTCCTCAGCCTATGCCACTACTTCCACTAGTTACTACTTGTAGGGAGGAGATTGATGTCATATTAGATGATCAAATCATTTCCACTCGATGGGGAGGAAACTAGAGATACCTCGTCAAGTGGAAAGACCGTACAGATTTTGACAGTACATGGCTGATAGAGAGCAAATTGCAGAGCATTGATCATAATATTTTGGAGTAGTACCGCAGTCGTTTAGTGTCAAAGACGACTTTTTCCTAAGAGGGGAGAGTTGATGAGGACATCAGGTCCAAGTGTGTGTTCCAGACTTACCAGAGATGGCGTAGGACCTCTACTCTGGTTTCAGTAAAGGGTCTCTACATGTTCAAGATAGTTATTTATGATTTCTTTCAGTATTTTTATTATTTTTGGACATTGTTTATCTCTTGTAAGGGGGATACATTCTTGTGAGGGTAGTTTAGTCATTAGTTATTTATTTTGAGTTTTTATGTCATTATCTGTAGTTTGGGGGTATTTTTGACAAGAGTTTATTAGCCGTAGGGGTATTTCAGTCCACGAGGACTCTTTTTGTATTAGACCTATAGTCGTTGGGGGTCTTTATATACCTAATGACCTGAATTTTTTTGGCAATACGATTTTGAGTTTCAGTTATAATGTGTGTTCTTCTTCTTTCTTCCTTGCTTGCTGGTTGGAGACCCCAAAACCCAAGAATGGGACTAGGTCCCCACCTAGTTTAACACTAGTGGTGGAGGCCACTTCCTTCCCCTTGGGTTAAAGGTCCCCTTCCCCCTTTTTCTTCTTCATCTAATTTTTTGTTTATTAATTTTTTACTTTGCTAAAATTAACCAACTTGTAGAAGAATCATCACCATGCTTTGAGTATTGAAGTTTTATTCGAATCAACTCTTCTGGAAGCTTCACAAGTGTTGGGTGACACATCCTCATTCAATTAACCACTGAAGTATTTAGTTTTTTAGGAGATTTTGGGGGGATTCATTAGCACAAGGCATGAAACCAAGGTGCTGTACCGATTTGGAAAATCAACCACCAACTCCAAACTGATTGGGATTTGGCTGGATTGATTTTTTCAAGGTGTTAGACCCTTGGGAGACACTATAAGAGGCAACCCCCATCTGAAAGCTCTCTTCAATTATAAACCTAAGCTTGGGTTTTTAGAGGTAGGCGGCACACCATACTTTGGGCATCAGATTGTTCAGATTTCTTCCACTATTTGTTTTTGGCTTCTCGAGTTGGGCATTCACGTGGACAACATATAGAGAAGACCTTTGGGAGTTGTTTTTCACATAAATCATGTGTCATGTAGCCTATATGGATATTCTTTCAATTCCATTATAATAGTGATTTTGTTGGATTCTTGTGGTATAAGGCTTTGGATTGTGTGATTGATTTTCTGAGTATTTTTCTATTTTTCTAGTGTTTAGCCCTATTTTTTTGAAACTAAACATGTCTAAACATATTTCCTACCATCCTTTTAATGTCCTCCATACAACCCTTAATTGCTTTGTTGTTTTCCTATATTTCAACATGTTTTGATAATTTTTTAGCCTACTTTTTATGCATTAGATTTCTGGACAACAACTTACAATTACCACTTCTTTAAAGTAGTCGGTTTTTTTAATATATTAATTAGGTTTCTTTCTTGTTTAGTACTTTGTTACCTTAATTCCTTTAATGCATGATGACTTTAACTTAAGAACTACCTAATTTTGCATGTGAATTGGTGTAAGTAGGAATCTAGTTTATAACCCTTTATTGTTCTTGTGATTTTATGCATATCTCATGCACATACTTCACTTACCTACATTCATGTTACATCACATTTCCTTTAGATTCTACTTTTTTTTAAAAGGAAGAAAGAAAATAAAAATAAATAAAAAAAAGAGGAGAAAGGGGAGGTGGAGAGGAGAGGTAGAGAGAAGAAAATAGATTGGCTAGAGAAATAGTAAAGTTTCCTCAAGGTAGTTTGGAGATGGGTTGAAATATTTGTAGAGCTTCCTCAAGACAATAGGGCTTAGGGTTCTAGAGATATTTTTTTGGAGTTTTCTAAGGATTAGAGAGATGGAAATATGAGGTGGAGGGATCCCTTTTTTTTATAGAGTTTTTGGTGATTAGTGGTTAATTAGTTTTAAGCAAGCATATTTGTAGAGCTTCCTCAAGGCGTTAGGGCTTAGGGTTCTAGAGATATTTTTTTGGAGTTTTCTAAGGATTAGAGAGATGAAAATATGAGGTGGAGGGATCCCTTTTTTTATAGAGTTTTTGGTGATTAGTGGTTAATTAGTTTTAAGCAAGCTTAGGTCTAAATATCCATTTTAATACACATGTAATAACCTGCTTAAGTAATTATTAAATAAAACACAGTCATAAAGCAAACCAATGCTCTTGATAGTGTGTATAATAGATCTCTTTCAAGATTTAGTGATGGGAGTTATGACTCCCATTGAGTTAATCATCTCATGCATGTAGACGAGGGCCATAAATTAATTGATATTGGACGTTACCAGAGATTTGTAGGGAAGCTGATTTATTTGGCCCTGACCAGGCAAGGTATTTCTTATGCAGTTTATGCATGCTCCCACAATTAGATATCTTGAGGCAACATATACCACATTGTCCACTACTTGAACAAGAGCCTAGATCAAGGTCTCCTATATTGTAGAAAACATGATCTCTGAGTTGAGGTTTTCATTGATGCAGATTGGGCAATATTTTTGGATGATAAAAAAATCTACTTCTGATTATTGTATCTTCATTGGAGGTAATCATGTTTCTTGGCGTAGCAAGAAGCAATATGTTGTAGCCTGGCCAATTGTAGAGACAGAGTTTTGAGCTATGGCATATGGGATTTATGAGATGTTGTGGATACATATTTTTGTGAGAGAGTTGGGATTCCACTCACATGATCCCATGCAATTGTACTACGACAGTTGACTGCTATTACCATTGCCCATGATCCGGTCTAGTATAATGGAACAAAACATGTTGAAGTTGATAGACATTTCATAAAGGAGAAATTGCAAACCAAGCAAATTTGCATGCCCTTTGTGAAATACTAAAGATCAGATAGTTGATGTGTTTGCTAAAGGATGGTGTAGTCCTAGTTTTAGTAGGATTGTTTGCAAGCTAGGTATGCGCAATATTTCCATACCAGCTTGAGGGGGAGTGTTGGTATATATGAGTGTATATGGGGACAATATGTAAGGGTATTTGGGTACATTGTACATGAGTGGTATACTTATAAATACTCCATTATGTCTCTTGTATCCTTTTTAATAATACATTCATACGTATGAGAGAGTGACATACTCTTGTACGATTTCCTTTCTTTCCTCTCTTCGTCTTCTTCTCCCACAAACCCTACTACAAATCTACAGATTTCCACTCATTCTAGTTTTAATCAAAATATTCTGAGCTAGTTACTTCTCAGAACGTTGATAATGAGAATTTACGTGATATTTTGTAGCTTAGGGCCATTATATTATAATTACGATGTCAACTTTTCCACCTTACTAATGATGCGGTAAAGCATGCTTGTTGATTCTAGTTTCAAACCTAGGAGCCTCAGATTTTAATTCTTTGTGGGCTGACAAGCACATCAATTATAAACCTCGCCATCTGATCAAATTATTTCTTCTTGAACCATGTTTCATTACCATATATATATATATATATATATTGGTTCAAATGGTGACTTGGTGAGGAATATCAAAGTGGACCGATTTTTAGGCCATATGCCATCTATGAGTTGGCCTATTAACTGGAAAAATGCATATCAATGAGCATGTTCACCAAGTTCATGGTAGAGATTCAGATCATTAAAGTATAAGGATACTGGAATCATCACATTGTTTCTCCTTGATGATATTGAGACCTCCATTTTTTTTAATTGGTCATAATATAATGATACTTTTGTGCACATCACAGATTGGCAAATTGTCTACTGGGGACTCTTTCGATATGTCTCCACAGGATGAAGCTTCAATCATTGCAAATGATGCCGCAATCATAGATATGGAGGTAACCTTGTTACAATGTCATCCTTTTTATTCTTGTAAAATTAGAATATAGTTAAATGGGTTATTACATCCTTTCCTATCCCATCTTAAGAAAAGAGTTGAATCAGCGGACATTTTTTGTCTGTTTTTTTTTTTTTTTTATATATATACTTTTTTTAACCCAGTTAGGTGGGTTACAACTCATTTCTAGGAGAGATACAAGAAAACTGAATAGGAGTCTACTAGATAGCATTTTGTTAGACTCAAGTCTGTCATACTCATTGAAAGTAAAATTCACTTGTATATGATGGGCCATGAAAGCCCATGAAAAAAGGAAGAAAAATTTAAACTTGTCATTTAATAGTTGTGTCAAGAAGTGTATAACAGTGTATCTGACATTGTTATGGGTAAAAATGACATTTCAATGCCTCTACAAAACCCACTTTTTTGCTTCTTCAGTGGTAAGTTCTATGTTCACATGGTTACAGTTATTTCTCTCAGGTATGACTTGGGTGAAAACATGGTCAGATTTGTGATGTTCCTGAAGGTCCTCAATATGATATACTGTATTGGTTGTTTGTGTAGTTAATTAAGCTAGAGATTGTATTTGGTGGGGATTTCTTGTGGGGGGGGG